>MU684771.1:12476-28963 GCA_026770625.1 Nicotiana glauca
CAAAATCCGGAAAAATACGCCGGCAAGTTTTACGGGAGTTCCAGCATAAATATGCTTGAACTCCCATAAATTTTACGGGAGTTCCAGGATAACTATGCTGGAACTCCCGCAAATTTTACAGGAGTTAGCAAAGTATACTGGTCCAGCATAATATGCTGGAGTTCGTACACAAATGCACCAGAACTCCAGTATATTATACTGGACCAGTCCATGTTGCAGCAAAATAGTGGTTATTTTTTATTGACTTGGTAAACGCTGGCTATTTTTTATTGACCATTGTGAAAACTGGCTATACCATAATATTTTAATATTTTCTCAATTAACCATCATTTTTATAGCCCGTTATGACCCATGAAGTAGCCCAAATACATCTCACGAAACTTACCCAAAACAAAGGCATCTCAACCCAACTTATCTAGAAATTTACTTAGTTACCATATCATTAGTTTTTTGTATCTAAGTTTAAAAATGAGAACCAAGAATTTACTTATTTAGTAATAACATAAAAGATATTTTTCAATTTATAAATTATAAATACAAATTTGTTAATTAACAAAATAAATTTTGATTCTCAAAATACTAATAGTAGTATTTATTTACCTTTTATACATAGGTGTATAAAAGGCAAAAGGTTTCGTTTATGCAAGATGAGTATGATTCTAAAACATGGATCAAGTTGGGCGGGTTGGATTATAACACATTGTTTAGTCCATCTTAACCTAGCCGGCAATGACCCGTTGTTTAGCCCATCTTGACCTAGCCGGCAATGACCCATTTATTGACCTAACCCATCTTTACCCACCCAAATTTAACCCAACCCGTACATTTCCCACCCCTAGTAATTCTTATCCACATGTGAAGAGACTAAACACATTTTGACAACATAAGTTGTTCCATAAACGTAAGAGAGTATAAAACTTTCAACAGGTGATGTAGCTCAGATGGTAGAGCGCTCGCTTAGCATGCGAGAGGTACGGGGATCGATACCCCGCATCTCCATTCAATCTCATGATTTTTTGTTTAGGGGGTCAAATACTGCTGGCTGCTGAACCTTTGTATATCAAAAATGTTGCACACAGATACGTAAAGTACAGGCAGACTTTTACCTTTACATTGGGGGCTGGCTTATTGAAATATGACGAATACTTTTTTTTCTCGGCGTAAATATCTGTAACCTGAGGTTTCTAAACTCAATTTGACCCAACATGCATGAACAAGCTACTATAATAAGGGGAAGAGAGCAGCTCACATAGCCAAGTTGCAACATATAGTAGCATATTAAGTTACATGCCCTTTTTGCATTTTTAATAGGACTCTAAGAAGGAAAAAGCAGACTGCAATAATTAACCTATACATCCAGATTATGTTCTCTCATCTCGTTTATTCAATAAACCTTCAATCCAAAAGGTATCACATGTCTTACTTTATTTTGCTTTTGGTAAACAGGTGCCATAACATCTTATAGGACCTAATTTCTCCTGAAAGCTCTCATAAGCTAGAGTCTTGATTGCTCGGTATGACTAACTATTGTGCCTCAACCTCAAGACATGCTAAAATAATGAAATTGCAGTTTTGCCAATGAAATGTGCCTTCCTAAGAAGCTCATGCATGGTTCCAACCACATCGGTGTTGCAAAGAAAGATGAATAACCAGAGGAACAACCTAGGGTCCTTAACTGATGGTACATTTATCCAGGCATCAATAACCCGGATACATCCCACAGTGAAACAATCTATCAGAGCAACAGAAACGGGTCAGAAGAAGCATCAAATATTAAGAGGTACAAGTTTATCACCTCCACTTTCGGATAAATGAATTGATCATTTTAGCCTATGATCATCCAATAATAGCTAGCTGAGAAATTAGTTGTTCAAGCTGAATCTTATTGTAAAGAGAGGCAACAGTACATTTCATAGGTTCAGAAACGCCAAGGATCAAAATTGACTTCAAGTTCTCATTACCGCTTCCAGAAAACGTGCCTTTTGACCCATCATACAGCAAAACAAAAGAAAAAGCTAAACTTTATGTAGAAGATCAAATACATCATAACGGAGTCAGAAGCAACTAGAACCTAGGGAATCTATTTTGATGTCTCAACAGGACAAGTATTCATTGGGAACCACTTAGAACTTCTACTCAGTAGCTTCCACGCGTTTTGCAGCATCAGCTTCTTTCAGCCTTTCCAAAGCAGAAATGCGTCCATTCAGAGATTCATAAACATCATTCATCTGGATTTTAGAAAAGAGTGAATATCATGTAGACAAAAGGGATTTAGTCCAGCTGGGGCAACATAATTGATGTTCAGATCAAGGAAAAGATGGTTGAAATAAATTGCTCTTTTAGTCCGTAATTGATTATTACCAAGTTCCATCTTGGCCTGTCAAAGTAGCATGCTAGCATTGTATCTTCTCAATATCTCACACCATTTTCAAAAGAGTTTCATGGCTCCAGTTATCATGTTGCAGCAATACCTAAGTTTTACATAAGGCTCACCAAAGGAATATGAGAAAAAGAAAACTCCTATACTGGAAAACAAGGATTCACAGTCACTTTTGCAACAATATTATATAGCCCAAGCAGGCATGCTGAATTCTGATATCATAGGTACAAACATGATTTTGAAAAGAACTCATCTTCCTTCTATTAAATGTTCAAGAAAACAAAAGAGTGCTGTACAAATCATCCAGCACAAAATTGCAGGATCTAAGGGTCAAGCTACATTGTACCACAAAAAAGACTTACTCACACGCGTTGTTTACACCAAATCATTGAATGCAAGACATTTATCTAATTCCATTGTATAACGATTTAATACTTTACTTAACCAAGGCTACGTGATATGTCTCCTCAATTTAATTTGCATCTCTTAAGATTAAATTTCTTGGTCTGGTGAAAACATTAGGTGTGGATTCGCCTCTTTTACCATCAATTCTGCACTTATTTTGGAGACGTTAAACCCCCACAATGCTCATGACCACTGAAATGATCCTTATAAGACTACTAATGTTAGAAATAGAGAAGAATAAAACTGTGCTAAGAAGTTAAGAACTGGCTTTTAACTTTGGGGAAAGGGAAGTAAAATTGAGAAAACAAGCAAAAAACTTTGAAAATAAGTTATCAACCATCTGTTCTTACACTGCAGAGCTGCCACGAAATTGTGGCAATTATTTTTGAACATTGTGGGAATTAAATGGGTGATGCCAAGCACTACCCATCTGTTCTTACACTGCAGAGCTGCCACGAAATTGTGGCAATTATTTTTGAACATTGTGGGAATTAAATGGGTGATGCCAAGCCCTACTGCTGAGTTACTGTCATGTTGGAATAGAAAAGGAATGTCAAAGCAAAAGAAGAAGGACTAGAATACAATACAAGCAGCTATTTGGTGGTGCACATGGAAAGAAAGGAATAGGAGATGCTTTGAAGAATAGGAGAATTCATTCTTGAAGATCAAATCAGACTGCATTTTGTTGATATCTTTTTGGTGTACACAGGATTGGATAGATGATAGTGAAACCCTACTAGAATTCATAGTCTTTTGTATAGACATAGAGGATTTTCTTTTCTTTTTTTGTTGTTTTATGGGATGTAACCACAGCACTCCCTTAGTGCTGATTTTTTTACATCTATAATACCTTACCATTTCAAAAAAAAAAAATTGAAAATAAGTTAAAAATTATTCGTACATTGATTGCAGTCCAACATCAGTGGTTCTAAAAGAGAATAACAACAAAAACAACGACCCAGTAAAATCCCACAAATGCGGTATGGGGAGGGTAGTGTGTACGCAGACCTTATCCCTACCCCGATAGAGTAGAGAAGTTGCTTTTTTTTTTTTTTTTTTTTTTTGCACCGGGTGTCCGAGTCTCTAAGAGTCCCGACTAATTCCGGGGTGCACAGGCCCTCCGCAAGGAGTTTCCCGCAAGTGCACTAGAGAAGTTGTTTCCGATAGATCCTCGGGTCAAGATGGTTCTAAAAGGGAATAGTGAAAGGAATTCAATTAGTGGTCATATTTGTAACATAATCAAGGCCAAATACATCGATAGCCCCCTAAAGTTGGCACATAATTTCATTTTGACACCTCACCTGAGTCTGTTTCCTATTAAGACACCTAACGCATGTCCAAGATGTGCCTATTGAACACCACATTAACAACCAGTCAAAAAACTAAAATGCGTTTAATTCACACGGGATAATATGGCAAAGTTACGAGCGAAACCAGGACATGCAACATTTAGACCCACACAATTATTTTAGAAAGAGGCTTGAGAAGTAAAAAAAGGAAAAAGAAAATCTATTTCAACATAAATTCCCCCGTTGTTCCTTCGTCTTCTTAGCCAGTTCCCTCTTCCGTTTCCACACCAGCGCTCCACCATACAACTCCCGCTATAGTCACCATCAACGCCATCTTCTCCACCTAAAACCATCATCTTCTTAAGCCAAAAAGATGAGATCTCTTTTCACATAAATTTCCCCGTTGTTGCATAGTCTTTTCCACCCACCCCACCACCCAGTCCCATCCTCTTCGCAGTTCCCCTGTTTCGTCATCTTCGCAGCCCAAGAGCCAACTTCATTCCAACAACAGTCAAATAAAGATCTATAACAGATAATAAATTGGGCGACGACACTGGTGTTGTTCTCCAGTAGTTTGCCCATTGGGTAGCTCGAAGCCTTTTTAAGAGGGTATTTCTTGATTAGTATTTCTGTACAAAAACCAACTTTGTGTGTTAATTTTCGTTGGTGGGTTATTGGTAAAGCGACTGCTACAAATGTCTTGTAAATTAAAAAGAACCAACCTTCCCGTGGTTTGCCATGTCACTTTTTTGTGGATATTTAGAAGTAGTATTTAGTATCTGCACTTGTGAAAATAATTAAAAAGTGAAGCTTCTTAATTTCTTGGGCACACAAAGTGAGGAGAATCTGGTGATAGGGAGTAACCAAAGAGAAATTGGGGACCTCAAATTTCCTTTCCTTATGCTTCTATGTTGTAGATTTTGTTGGAAGCATTAAAAAGGAGGAATTTATAGCTAAACAAAAACGAAGAGGGAAAGGGAGGGTGGAGGGTGGTGGTGGCAGAAAAAGAGGAGAAGCGAGGGGAATGGTAGAGGCGGTGGCAGGAAGAGAGAAGGAAGAAGAAGAAATGTTCTAAAAAAAAAGGAAACAATAAAATTTGGGATCAATTCACATGCCTACGAGAGTTGAGAAAAACTTTATTCTTCATGTCTGATTATCGTGTTTAATAGACACATTAACTGAGGTTGGAGTGCTAATGCATAAGAACCTCATTGAAGTGTCTAAATGAAAAATGATGCCAACTTTAGGGGGTTATCTATGTATTTGGCCAAAAATTAAATATGTAAATAAATGTCACATTTTTCATGTCCCCGTTCTCGTCATTCTTTCCCCTTAAGTTCTCATTACCATGAGGTAAATTTGCATTTCCACCACTCTTCACAATATTGAGTTAATCTCCTGTTTGTTATTGTTAGGATCCTAACTAAAATCTGTTGTAACCATGCTAATGATCCATCCATAACGACTTACTTAATTTCCTGTTTGTTATTGTTACTTTGTTAGATCTTAACTAAGATCTGTTGTAACCATGCTAACAAACCATCCAAGAATAAGTCTCTTCACACAGCACCAACTTTGGTACTTGCCTCGAAGCGCCACCATCACCAACCTTCAGTAAACCAACTTAGTGTCATAGTAACTAGAACTGTCAAACGAAGCCACCAGCATCAAAATAGATCATCATTTTAAGAAAAGTCTATATTTAAAGATGTATAACATAGCAAAAAATAATCTTGCTGTACTGTCATGGCGATTGATTTTGTTGAAGTATGACATTCTGACTTAGAAATGAAAACTGCATTTTGCAGCAAGTTATAGACAATTTGCTTATGTTGCCACTAAAAAGGGCACTCATTCACCAATTACATGTAGATCCCTCAAGCTCAAATTTGAACAACAACTTCCATCCAGGAACAATATGCTCCAGGCCTCTAGCTATCTTACATCAACACGTTCGTCTTGCAAACACTAAAGAGGCTAACCAGAGTGCATTTAAAAGCTTAATATATTTGCTGGGAATTTTGCCAACAGAAACCCTCGCGGAGATTTAGTTTCCCTAATTTGTTTTGAAATGGTTTAGTTTCCCTAATTTGTTTCAAATTAAGCACAATAGTCTGTTATTTCAAAATTAAAAGTTTGAATCTTTGCTGGTGAACCAAATACGCAATTTAAGTAGAAAAGGGTTAAAGGTAACGGGCAGTGGCAGCTAATATGCATTATCCACCATATTTTGAAATTGGAAAAGAGCAAATTTCTTATTAAAAGAAATAATATGTTATTTCAATCAATCTATATAATTCAATTGATTCCACCTTAATCCAAAACTAGTTGAGATCAGCTATATAAAAACCTCCATATTCATTTCACTATATTCACTCCCATTTCATTACAAAATTGAACAAAACAAGATATTAAAAAAAAAAAAGGCAGGAAGTGAACTGAAAGTCAAAAGGACCTGTTGAGAGAGGGAGCGGTGGGCGGTTTGGTAATCTTTGTGGAGAACGTAGAGACCAACGGCCGACGCCACCGCAGCACCGGCGAAAAACGATGCAAATCTCACCCTTAGCACGTACCCCATTTTTTTCTGAATTGAGAATCTACACCAAAGAGAAGGTGCGTCTGTTTTTGGGTATTTAGGGTCTGCTTCAACAATTGAACTCCCCTCGTCTTTAGTATTTTTAATAAGAACCTAAATGGCATTTAGGGGATTTGACACAGTTACCCACAAAAACAAAACTATTTATCCTTGTCTATCCATTTGTTTTTTTACCTATAAACTAATTACATTTCCTATCCATAGTAGATTTTGTAGAAAATTTTTTCTTTATTCTGCAATTCTTTTTTATTTCTAGGCTTCTTTTTTTTCTTTTTTTTTATTCTCCTTTTCTTTTTTCTCATTTCCTTCTTATTTTTTTCTTTTTTCCTTTTCTAATTTCATTTAGCTTCTTTTTTTGATATTCTTTTTATATCATAATCTAATTTCATTTACTGTTTTCACTATTTTTTATTATTTTTTTTTATACAATAAGAAAAAATAAATAATATAGTAAATATTAATTCACCCTTCTTTTTAATATAACTAGTATAATATACCTTTTATCTTTTTTCTAATTTTTTTCATTCAATTACTAAACTGAAATAATATCAATTATCACTTGATCTAATTCATTGAATATCACGCTAACTGATGCGGAGCACCATAAATTACATAATCAAATTATATGAATTAACACGTGATTGCGAGGCAAACATTGATCCCCTTCCCTACAAATATGAGTACACACTCTATCATTAGCAGTAACACAACCAGTTATGGAGCAAGAAAACACAATCTACAACCACCAAATCTCCATATATACTAGTTAGAATAGAAATGATAATAAAATACTGAAAAATGGAATAAAAGTATAAGTAGCAAAAAAGATTTCTAGTACCATATGATACCAATATGGTATACATGTATACCAACATAGTATATGATTGCCCTAGAATGTTGCTACAACTATATGTGACTATACTACTGTACCAAAACATTAAAGGATATAACAAAAGTATGAGAAAATTACATGCTTGCATTGCAAGCTAAATATTCGCAAAGCAACTTGCCTTATACTAATAGGGTATATAGTTGTACGGGGTCGTTCCAATAACTACATATAACTATAAAAACTATTACATAATACACAAAATTTATGTCCATAGGTACAAGAAAATCCAACACAACAAAATATGATTATATAAATCATTTCAGAATAGAATTCATTTTAAAATGTAGCTAAAACAATCAAAAAATATTTCAACTACCATATGATACCGATATGATATATAATTATACCAATAGGGTATACGGTTCAACTAATTAATTTCATGGAATTATATATGACTATACTACTATTATAATACACATGCATAAAGAGAAAAATTAAAAAATAGTGTACCACATATTGATATAATAATATATTTTAAGATATTGTACTATAATACTACTATATAAAATAAACGCATAAAGAAATAATCAAAATGATTACATCATACATATGCATAAAGGAGAATTAAAAAAATTTAAGATATTGTATTATTCTACTATTATTAAAGAAAAATCAAACAGTATGCCAATTAAATATAGCTAATATGACCCAAAAAAGTTTCAACTAACATATGATACCAGTATAGTATATAGCTATACCAACAGGGTATACAATTATACGTAAAGAGTTTATTTTTTTTTAAATTCAATTATTAAACTGAAATATTATCAGTTGTCACATAATTTAATTCACTCAATTTTGTGCGTCATCGGTTATACTAAAATTTAGATATGTTATAATAATATACTATATACTATTTATCGAGGTGATGATAAATGAGGCTTTCAAGGCCTCGGGGACTCAGAATTCAATTAAATCAAGTGATGACCCTTTGGGTCGTCACATTATTATAATAAAGTATTTCAAGATATTGTACTATATTACTATTATTAAAAAAAAACCCAATACTGTACCAATTAAATGCAGCTAATATAATAAAAAAAATCAACTAGCATATGATACCAATATAGTATATAACAATATTAATAGGGTATATAATTGTACGGGGTCGTTCCAACAACTGCATATAAATATAAAAACTATTACATAATACACAAAATCTATGTCCATAGGCACAAGAAAATCTGATAAAGCAAAACATGATCATATAAATCATATCAGAATAGAATTCACTTAAAAATGCAACTAAAACAACTAAAAAATATTCCAACTACCACATGATATCAATATGACATATAATTATACAAATAGGGTATATAGTTGTACTAATTAATCTCAGACAACTATATATGACTATACTACTATTACATAATACACATGCATAAAAAAAATTAAAAAATAGTGTACCACATATTAGTATAATAATGTATTTCAAGATATTATTCTATAATACTATTATATAAAATAAACATATAAAAAAATAAATCAAAATGATTACATAATATACATGCATAAAGTAAAATATAAAAATTTCAAGATAGTGTATCAATTAAATATTGCTAATACAACCAAAAAATATTCTTCCGGTGATCCTCCGACAAAGGTCCCTACTTCTACTAATCACTTTTTCACAAGTAATTATCAATTCGAATTTTTCTTTTTGGTCTCCGGTCCCCCCTATGGCATTGAAACAACAACTTTTTGTCAATCTGCTAGTCTCCATGACCTAATAATTCCCGTCAATCGCAAATTATACGGATATATCCTGATTTGCGATTAAACTCCCTAAGAAATCAAAATTGGCATATAAATTAAACTCTAAAAGCCATTCCTAATCATTTACAACAACACTCGATCCGAACAAATAAAATTTTTGCAAAACCCAATTTTTAAATTCAAAGATTTGAAGTTTTTAATGATTGTCAATGGAGCTTTTAATAGATTTTAATTAGGTTTATTATATTGGAGTACAGAGGCGTCTCAAACCCAAGGCAACTAAAGCTACGGATTTAGGCCCCCAAAAATATAGGGCCCCAAATTTTATTCATGTTATATATATAATAAGTATATTTTAAATAATTATTTCTATAATTCTTTATAATGATAAGTAAATCTTGTGATAAATAATTTATTATGTCAATAATCATTATGGCATAGTTCCAAACATTATGCTATTTTTCAGGGAGAATTTGGTTGAGCTATAACAGATAAATAACATTAACATTTTTGCGTCCAAAGGCCTCAAATTACGAATTAGCTTTAGGCCCCACACTCCATCGAGCTGCCACTGTTGGAGTATAATCTCTTACTTTATATACAATTGATAAATATAGTTATGCTAGATAATTAAATGAAAACCGCCTTGATAGAGATATTTAGATTTATAATTATGCATAGATACATAGAAATTTCTTAATATTTACATATTATTAGATCTTAAATGCTCAAATATTTCATCAAAAAATGTCCTCTGGTGTACCAAATATATACTACAGTGAAAATTAGCTTTTACATTTATATAGTTTAACCAAGTGTAATGTTACTTAGCTGTAGATTTTTATTCCATGTCCACTAAATTTACTTATAATGTAGAAAAAGCAATTTATGGAAGTAATTATATTCGATGTAGGTACAACAAGTTCAAGAGAAAAAAGAAATGGGTAGTCGGGTAAAAGGTTTGGAATGGATAGGTAGGAATTGTAATTAATTCTTAAATAGGCAAAGACGGGTAATTAATTTGAGTCTAATGGGTATATTGTGTAGTTTCCCCCTAAATGTATGTGCAAGTCATGCTATTTATGTGTTTATTTGAGAAGAAATAGATGACCCTTTACTTGTTTACATGTTTGCCTTAACATACTGTATTATTTGTTTTGTATGTTGCCTTAGATTTTTACCTTTTGAAACCAAAATTAGCCTAATATCCCTCCCCTTTAGGAATAGTAGTTCTAAATTCCTCCGGGGCTGATAGGAATGGGATGGGTAATAGGGGAAGAATTGAAATTAGAAAGTGAAAAGATGTACCCAAATTCTTCTATTGTCTCCATTTATACCTTGTACGCACAAACCAATTAAAAAGTACTCCATCCGTTTCACTTTATTTGATTTTTTAACTATTTTAATTGACAACAGAATGATAATATTAACTTTAATTTAATTAATAAAAATATAACAAATACTACTAAATTTTTTACTCAAAAGGCAACTTTGTAAAAAAAATTAAATATTGTGAAACACAAAAAAAAAATCAAAAATTTAATTAAAATAGACCGGAAAGAGTATTTATAAGATCATTTAGTAGAAATTACAGTTAAACTTTCAATAATATTTATTGCTGATTTGTTAAAAATGATGATGTAAAATTAGTTTTACACTATTAGTGCATATACAAAATTAGGTGACAAACATGTCCATAATACACAAAACTAAGAAATAAAAATAAAATACAAGTAAAAGTTGTGCATTAATGAATAAGTAATTTTCTTAAAGATCTTTTTGTTGGTTTTGCCCCCTTTATTTTTCGTTAGCCTTTGGCTCTAAATTGATAGTTTCATTTTTGTCTTTGACTATTCGATAGAAATAATGAAAAATATACAAATTTGGCTGTGGGCGTTTTGGCACAACAAAGGTTTTACCTCTTATAACAAAGATTAACACCTTATTTATTCTAAATAAATACCATTTAAAAAAATTATATTATATAGATATTTTTTAATGTTTATAGCATAATATCTAATTCTGGTTACCTCATACCTTTAAAGCCACTAAACACGCTATTTTTTTGTTTTTCTCTCTCCTTTTTTAGATTTTTCTCTCACATAATTACCGTATTTCATATAAATTTCTCAATTCACGTTCTTTTTCTCTCTACTTTGATACACTCCATTCTCTTCCCCCATTCCCTGTAACCACGATGCTCAAAATTAGAATTTCTTTCACCCACATCGCCTAGTTCTTCCGCATTCTCAGTCTCAACCCGAATTTCATACACGCAATCTACATTGTATCTCTAAAGTGTCGTTATTATTTTTGCTATAATTAGTGTGGTAAGTATTTAACTTGTTAGAATTTCGCTATTTTTATTTATTATGAATATCTCTACTCACCAAGTTTTCTGTATTCACCAGAAAACATGAGATTTTCTCACAATGTCTGATTCAACATCCCACAAGTTGGTTACGAGAGGTATACCTACTAAAGTACTCAATTTCGATGGGCCCTCATTCCCTTTGCAAATCACTCAAGGGGAATTGGATGCAGATTCAGCAGCAAAAATAGCAGCGGAGAAGAGAACAAAATTACCCAATGACAATTTCAAACAAGCCCAAGTTGAGAAATCATTGAAAGAAACAAGACTTCGCGTTAGGGAAAAGAGGAAGAAACATATTGCTCAAGCTTCATGTGTCAGGGGAAAGGAGGTCGATTCAAGTAAAAGCTCGGGTACACGGGAAGAAAAGGTAATATTTTGATGTATTCATCTGTATTTCAGTCCTCATACACTGATTATTACATGCAGATGTATTTATATGTATACAAATTTTGACTTCACTAATTTCTATGTATCTAAATACATTTAGATATATTCAAAAAGTACATTCACTATATTTTGTACTTACAGAAGTCGGTGATAGAAATATGTAGATGTATTTATATGTATACAAATTTTGACTTTACTGAGTTGTATGTTGCATAATGCATTAGATGTATTCAAAAAGTTTATTCATTGTATTTTGTACCTACTCGACTGACCTTTGCATATTGTATATAGTTGTATTTATCAGGGTTTTCAAAGTTCCCTTCACTATTTTCTACTAATTGCAATGTCTTTTGTATTTGCATGTGGATGTATTATATATACACATCTATTTCCATCCCTGATTTCTTACTCCAGTGTATTTTTGCATATTGTATTCAGTTGTATTTATATGTATTCAGAACTGTTATACTATGAAATATGTATTAATGCTGACATCTGAAATCTTTTTTTTCTTGTAATTCTTGTTGTATGCAGGAAATTAAACTATTAGTGAAACAACAGCCTATTTTTCAGCGCTTATCAGTTCATATATACATAGTCTCCGACCTCAAAGAAAAACTTACTCCAGAGCAATACAAACAATTGGTGCTACTTGTTTTGGAAGTTTCCTTGAAATGAAGCGTTGTAAAGTCCAACATCAATTGTTCAGGTGCTTCATGGTTCTGCAGTTAGAAGGAAGTTCTGGCGATGTATTTTCAATGTACGTCAATGGTACAATATTATCTTTCTCAATAAGGGAGTTTGTGCTTGTGACTGGTCTCAAATATGTTGGTAACCCGGATGATTTTCAGTTCAATAAAAAGGTTCCTAACTGGATTGTTGAGACATACTTTGGTGGTGCAAACCTTGTCAAAAAGAAAGATTTGTTGATGCTTTGCTGAGAAGAATTAGGTTCATGACAACGATGGGAATGCCATCAAGATAGTTGTATTGTATTTAATACACACTTTCATATTTTCATTTGAGAAGAACAGTACAACTATCCCAAGAATACATTTTTACTTGGTCGAGAGTGGGAGATATTCTAATTATCCATGGGGTATAAAAGCATTCAAAAACCTTATGAAATCTATTAGCAAGAATGGATTTTCAGAAAAAGTACTATAAGATAGCTGGGATGCCTCTCACTATGAAAGTTTGATTTTACGAGTGTTGTTCAAATGTTGATCCCAAAATTGCACTGCGAGTTGCTCACCGGGTACCCAGAATACTCAATTGGACATCTACCGCAAATCAGCCAAACCTTGCTTATCTGATGAATGGCATGTTCAATGACCAGGGAAACATGGTAATTTATTAATTCTTAGGTGGCTATTTTTTTTTTTGTAATATATTTCTGTTACTCAATACAGTTGCATACTATATTTGCATACAACCTACATTTGATTTTAGATTTTTATATAGCAATAGTAGTTCACTTTGACTGTATTTTATTTTTCAGATTGTTTAGAATGACATCCAGCCAAGCGATATAGAGCTTGCCGTTATTTAGAATCCTCCAGTAGGCATTGATGTAGAGATCAGTCTTACTCCTACTCATTTAGACAAGTCCGCAGAGGATTTAGATAACTTTACTCCTATACCGTATCTTCAGCCTAAGAAGAAACATGTTGCAACTGTTGGTCCATCTTCATCACCGCCCCACAAAAAGTGCAAAAAACAGATTATAGGTCCCTCAAATACAGAGACTCTATCCAAGATTCCTCCGATTAGCGTATCAGAAATAGCATAAAATGTATTGCATGACAAGAAGCCGGCAAATTCCAAAACTGATAATGTCACGACCCCGATTCCCCACCCTCGGGAGTCGTGATAGTGCCTACTAGTGGAAACTAGGTAAGCCAACTATTTGAATTATTTACACTTTTCTCATTTAATCCTTTAACAATTAATAGTCAACATTAAATAAAACAGCGGAATTTATAAGTGGAAGACTGTAATAATATTTTAATAGAGATACCAACACCAATATATACATAAACCACCCAAGACTGGTATCATAAATCCAAAGACCGTGTAATAATACTATAGATAAAGGTCCGAAAAATTTATTACAATACTATTTTGGATGTACATAAAAGAAACAGAGTAAAAGGGATAGGAGAAGACGCCAAGGCCTACGGACGCCTATAGGACTACCTCGAAATCTCCGAATGGACTGAAGGCAGCCACCCAAAGCTATGGTCCATATGCTCCAGTATAGGGATCTGCACAAAGTGCAGAGTATAGTATCAGTACAATCAACCCCTATACTGGTAAGTACCTAGCCTAACCTCGGCGAAGTAGTGACGAGGCTAGGACCAAACTACCAAATAAATATGTGCAGTTAAATCATATACAACAGAAAATAGAAGCAAGAATGTACAGTTAAGGATGGGAGGGGGAAACATCAATTAAGAATAGAAAGACATCAAGTAACTACGAGGAACACCATATTTCAATTATCAACGAAAATTAGAAGTCAAACAAGTGCACGACATCACCCTTAGTGCTTTTACTCTCGTCCTCACCATAAGAATTAACATAAACTGCACGACAATACCCTTCGTGCTTTTACTCTCATCCTCACCATAAAATCAATATAATAGGCACGGAATGGTACATCGTGCGGTACATTATCACCTTTCGTTCTTTACACTCTTCTTCATAAAATTATACACGACATCACCATTCGTGCTTTAACACTCTCTCACTAAAACAATACACGGTATCACCTTTCGTGTTTTGACACTCTTCCTCGCCCAAACAACAATCACAAGCAATAAGGGCAAGGAAATATATAAAATTATAATAAAATTCCGGCAAGGGAACAATAGTTCAACAATCAAATCCCAACAAGGGAGCAAAATCAAAAGCATCAACATCCAGACAAGGGAGATAGCATAAAAAAACATCTCGGCAAGGGAGACAATATAATAATTCTCTTCTCTTTTTCACTTTTACATCACAACTCATTTCACTACTTGAGCCAATGCTCTATAAGGTTCAATTGCGAATAATATTTCTAAAATTCATTATGCAACTTGAGCCAACACTCCTCAATGTTCAAACATCACTATTACTTCCACAAGATTTGCTGAACAATAGAAATCATCACATAAGGCATGAACAATACAAACGAAGTCACGCTAATCAAAGTATAAAACTCACGAGCATGCTTGACATCAACGTATAGATACTCATCACCATGCCTATACGTCGTACTCAACAACTAGCACATAACAAATAGGACACAACTCTTAATTCCTCAAGCTAATGTTAGACCAAACACTTACCTCGATGCCACAAACACAATTCACGCCTCAACTACTGCTTTACCTCTTGATTCCACCACCAATTCGCTCATATCTAGCCACAAGTTACTTAATTATATCAATAAATGCTAAATAAATCGATTCTAATGCATGAAAATAAGTTTTTTTAAAGTTTTTCCCAAAAAGTCAAAAATTGATCCCCGGGCCCACATGGTCAAAACCCGAGGTTCAAACCAAAAACTGATTACCCATTCCCCCCACGAACCCAAATATATAATTTATTTTGAAATCGGACCTCAAATCGAGGTCCAAATCCCCAAAATTTGAAAAACCTAGGTTCTACCCAAAACACCTAATTTTCCCATGAAAACCTCTAATTTTGAGTTAAAATCATGATAAAAGATGTTAAATATTAACAAAAACAAGTTAGAAATGACTTACAATCGATTTGGAAAAGTACTTGTCTTTGATAAGGAAGAACGAGCGACTGTGCAAACTAACACACGGTTGGGTTCAGAAATATCCAACCTCACGAACTGATTGGCCAAAGCCTGAACATCTAAAGCAAGCGGTCTCTCACCGACCGAAATATACGCAAGATTGCCCATACTGGCTGACTTCCTACTCAAAGCATCGTCCACCATATTGGCTGTGATGACCCGACCCGTCGTCTCATGAGTTACCGCCCCGTTTTCCCCATTTTCATGTTCTCTATGTTTCATTATCCGTATTTTTTATAATTAGGTTGATTTGGAATGGCTTTGATAAGAAATGAGACACTTAGTATCTTTTAAGAAGGCTTATGTCGGAAAAGTCAACCGGATGTTGACTTATGAGTTAGAGGGATCGGATGTGAATTCCGATGGTTTGGTTAACTCCGGGAGGTGATTTGTGACTTAGGAGTGTGATCGGAAGTGGTTTTGGAGGTCCGGTGTAGAATTAGGCTTGAATTGGCGAAGTTAGTATTTTGGCGATTTCCGGTTGATAGGTGATATTTTGATCCGGGAGTTAGAATGAAATTCCTAGAGTTGTTGTAGCTTCATTGTGTCATTTGGGATCTGTGGGCAAAATTTCAGGTCATTCGGACATCGTTTGGTCGGGTTTTTGATCGAAAGTGTATTTCGGAAGTTTTTA
>MU684772.1:5028-28428 GCA_026770625.1 Nicotiana glauca
ACTCTGAAACTTTTAAATAACTAATCCCGTTCCGACCGTCCTTTAATTGGAAAAACTCTTTTTTATTTATACCCTTCGCGGGGTGTAAGCGCCGTAAAAAAGAGGTGTGACAATCCTTAAGGAAGGAATTTTTACCTCGGCGGGAATGACTGCCTCTGTTCCATAAACTAGCATGTAGGGAGTTGCCCCAGTTGATGTGCGGACCGTGGTGCGGTATCCCAGCAAAGCAAATGATAAATTCTCATGCCATTGTTCGTGACTTTCAATCATCTTCCTTAGTATCTTCTTGATATTCTTGTTGGCTGCCTCTACAACTCCATTCATCTGAGGCCTGTAGGCTGTAGAGTTCTTGTGTTTGATATTGAATGCCTCACACATTGCTTTCATCAGATCACTGTTGAGGTTTGAACCATTATCAGTGATGATTGATTCTGGAACCCCGAACCGGAAAACAATACAGTCACGAACAAAATCTGTCACAACGTTCTTAGTTACTGCCTTGTATGATACTGCTTCAACCCATTTGGTAAAGTAATAAATTGCCACCAGGATAAACCGGTGCCCGTTTGAAGCGGCAGGCTCAATAGGTCTGATAAAATCCATTCCCTAGGCGACAAATGGCCACGGTGAGCTTGCTGCAGTAAGCTCGTTTGGAGGAACCTTTATCATGTCTGCATGTATCTGACAGTGATGGCACTTGCGAACATACTGAATACAGTCTGTTTCCATAGTCATCCATAAATACCCTACTCGGAGTATCTTCTTTGCTAAGACAAAACCATTCATGTGTGGTCCGCATGTCCCTGCGTGCACTTCGTCCAATAGTTTGTTTGCTTCTTTTGCTTCGACACACCTTAACAAACCCAAATCGGGAGTTCTCCTATATAGAATTCCTCCGCTGTGAAAGAAGTTGTTGGATAATCTCCGAAGTGTGCACTTTTGAGTAGCAATGGCAAGTTCTGGATATTCCCATGTGGTCAAATACCTTTTGATGTTGTGGAACCATGGCTTTCCGTCCGCTTCTTCCTCAACGTGAGCACAATAAGCTGGCTGATCATAGATCCTTACTGGGATGGGATCAATGAAATTCGTATCTGGATGCTGGATCATGGATGATAAAGTGGCTAATGCATCAGCGAACTCATTCTGGACCCTGGGGACATGCTGAAATTCCGTCTTTGTGAATCTTTTCCTTAACTCCTGTATGTGATGGAAAAAGTGAAGTATCTTGGAGTTTTTGGTGGCCCATTCTTCTCGAACTTGATGTATGAGCAGGTCTGAGTCCCCGATCACTAGTAATTCTTGAATGTTCATGTCAATGGCCATCTTGAGTCCCAGGATGCAAGCTTCATATTCAGCCATGTTGTTTGTGCAAGGGAACCTGAGCTTGGCGGATACCGGGTAATGTTGGACAATTTCTGATACCAGGACTGCTCCTATTCCAACTCTTTTGAAGTTTGCGGCTCCATCGAAAAACAACATCCAACCATCGTAGGATTCTGCAATATCTTCTCCTACAAAGGACACTTCTTCATCAAGAAAATATGTTTTTAGGGGTTCATATTTTCCACTAATAGGGTTCTCAGCAAGGTGATCTACTATGGCTTGACCCTTGACTGTCTTCTGAGTCACACAAACAAAGTCGAACTCACTCAACAAGATTTTCCACTTGGCGAGGTTGCCTAGTGGGCATGGGTTTCTGAAAAATGTACTTCAGTGGGTCCATCCTGGATACGAGGTAAGTGGTGTAGGCACATAAATAATGCCTCAATTTCTGAGCTACCCAAGTCAGAGCACATCAAGTGCATTCTAATAAAGAATACCGGGCCTCGTACGGGGTAAACTTCTTACTGAGATAGTAGATGGCATGCTCCTTTCTTCCCGCCTCATCATGTTGTCCCAGAACACAACCGAATGCTCCATCCAAAACTGCAAGATAAAGCAATAAGGGCCTTCCTGGCTCGGGCGGAACCAAGAATGGTGGCATTGACAAGTACTCCTTGATTCTGTCAAAGGCTTTTTAACAATCGTCAGTCCATCTAGTAGTAGCATCTTTCTTCAGCGTTTTAAAGATGGGTTCACAAATGACTGTGGACTGGGCTATGAACCGGCTGATATAGTTGAGTATTCCCAAGAAACTCATCACGTCCTTCTTGTTCTTTGGCGGTGGCAATTCTTGAATGGCTTTGACCTTTGATGGGTCCAATTCTATCCCTCGACGACTCAAGATGAAACCCAGTAGTTTTCCGGTAGGAACCCCGAATGCACACTTGGCGGGATTCAGCTTCAGATTGTACCTTCTCAGTTTGTTGAAGAACTTTCTCAGATCTTCCCTATGATTAGTGTCCTTCTTGGATCTGATGATGGCATCATCCACATATACCTTGACCTCCTTGTGTATCATGTCGTGAAAGATAGTAGTCATGGCTCTCATATAGGTGGCACCAACATTCTTTAACCCAAATCTCATCATTTTGTAGCAATACATTCCCTACGGCGTGATGAAAGTCGTTTTCTCAGCATCCTCCTCATCCATCCATATCTGATGATACCCAGCGAAATAATCAACAAAAGACTACAACTCATGCTTGGCGCAGTTATCGATAAGAATGTGTATGTTTTGCAAGGGGAAGTCATCTTTGGGACTGGCCCGGTTGAGATCCCGGTAGTCGACACAGATTCTGACCTTCCCATCCTTCTTTGGTACTGGCACGATGTTGGCTAACCATGTTGGATACTCTACTACCCTGAGAACGTTGGCTTTGACTTGCTTAGTAACCTCTTCTTTGATTTTCAAACTCATGTCGGGTTTGAATTTCCTGAGCTTCTGTTTTACTGGCAGACAAGTTGGATCTGTTGGCAGTTTGTGAGCTACAATGGACGTGCTGAGGCTAGTCATATCATCATACGACCAAGCAAATATGTCCTCATATTCTTTCAAAAATTCCGTATATTTCTCCTTTCTGATGGTGACAAGTGAACACTGATGCGAGTTTCTCAGACATTCTCTGCATCTCCCAAATTAATGATCTCAGTTTCTTCCAGGTTGGACTTAGTTCAGTTTTCAAAATTCTCAACCTCATTGACGACCTCTTCAGGTATCTCATCCTCTTCAGAGTCTATATCCTGTTGTTGCGTTGTTTCGTTGCAAGTCACAGTCGTTGGTTCATCGTCAAGATAAGTAATAGTAATGTTGTATAAAATAGAGTAAATGATAGAGAAAATAATAAGCAAGATATATATGATAAACTGAAATACTTTGATTAAATCCATAATAGTTTGAAACATCGTCGCTCTTTTGAAATAAAAGACAATGGGAAAGGAAATCAACTAGTAAGCTAAAAAAAATGAGATGCATGGTGCTTTTGTTTAGCCTTGCTACCCCGAAGCTTTCTGGGCCCTGACGGTCCTAATTGACCAATTGCTGAGGTGGTTTCCTTTGCTTGCGGCTTGTATGGAAGGGCCTTCCTCCCCCTCCTCCTCAAAAAGAACACAACAGTCTATATCATCGTCCTCTAGGAACAAATTCTTCATGGCTGCCAATGTTTCATCTTCTTCGGACCCATATATAGTATCTGCCGGCTAGAAGGTTTGATCCAGGCTAGGTATCAAAAACTCCAACGGATAGTAGGGGCCGCGCCATGATAGCGGCCAGTTCTGGAATTCTTCCCAAGTATAGCTGTACCCTAAGCCGAAAGTAGTGCCATGCTTTTTCAGTGTGATAGGCTCAGTGATCCCCTGGAGATTCTTGCCGAGTCCCTTTGCAGGTTCGTACCCACACCAATTTAGGATGCTTTCAATCTTGTTGTCCCACCACTTGTCGTTGTCTACATCGTTGACCCTTTCGATGCATTGTTATGTCTCTCCGCCTATTCTCCTTCTACCTCCAATCATTGGGATGGTCTGGTGACTGTATATGGGATTACTCCCGTCGCCATGAATGATCACTTCCTGGTGATTCCATTTGAACTTTACCGCCTGATGTAGGGTCGATGTTATGGCTCTAGTAGCGTGGATCCTGGGGCGTCCTAACAATAAGTTGTAGGATGCCAGGACGTCTATCACTTGGAAGTCGACGTCGAACCAT
This sequence comes from Nicotiana glauca, assembly GCA_026770625.1. NCBI lineage: Eukaryota > Viridiplantae > Streptophyta > Magnoliopsida > Solanales > Solanaceae > Nicotiana > Nicotiana glauca. The sequence continues at coordinate 9,116 of MU684772.1, forward strand.
GTTGGTCCCATTTGCCAGCACAAGCTGATTTCTCCAATAGTAGATCTCTGGGACCCATCGAAGGCTTTTCCATTGATAGCCCCGTCTTTGATCTCGTGCAGGCCTTTTCCCAAAGTTCTGAGAGTTACAAGTGGGCATATGTTGAGGCTGGATCCTCCATCGATCAGGACTCTGGTGATGAAATAATCTTCGCATTGCACAGTGATGTGCAGTGCCTTGTTATGACCCAAACCCTCTTGCGGCAATTCATCTTCGTGGAAGGTTATTTTGTGGCTTTCCAGCATTGCCCCACCATATTCGCCATCTCTCCCACGGTTATATTGCTGGGCACATAGGCTTCGCTCAGTATCTTTATTAAGGCATTCTTGTAAGCATCTGAACTTTGCAGAAGAGCCAGGATAGATATATCTGCTGGTGTTTTGTTCAACTGTTCAGCGACCGAGTATTCCTTAGCCTGTATTTTCCTCCAAAGATCGTCGGGCCCAGTTTCACTAGGCCGTCCCGAGGTTTGCTTACTGGACTCGACTAAGTGCTCTGGGGTATAAATCCTCCATATCCTGGTCATTCCTTGCGCGAGAATCGTTTCTCCTGTCCTGGTCTTTCCTTTTCTCCTGGCTTTGGCAGTGTAATCCTATGGTATGGCATTCGAGCGGATGGTGCTATGTCAGTCATTGCTACTGGAATAGGCACCCTTGGTGGTAACACAACAACTTCAAAGGGTGTAGGTGCCTTTGGAACCTCAAACTCAACTTCGATCAGCCCAGACGCCTTTGCAAAAGGAGGCGCTTCAAATTCAAGTGGTACAGACATATTTACTTTGTCATCCTTGGAGGGCTGATTCTGCACAACAATTGGGTTAAGGGTAACCGCTGGCTTCTTTGGTTCATCCCCTTCAGCAATCAAACTTATCGACCTTTTGGGGTCCCAATCATCCTCGATCATATGAACGTCTACACCTTTGTGTTCAGGCAGGGGGGGTGTTACGACCATTAGGAGCGGGCTCATTTGCTACGATGACCTTGTTGTCGATCAGAGTCTGAATCTTGTCTTTCAATGAACGACACTCGTCAAGGGTGTGCCCCTTCATGCCAGAGTGATACGTATAGGTCTTGTTGGGGTTTATCCACTAGGAGGGATTTTTTGGAGCTTTGGCTGGGATAGGAGTGACATAACCGGCTGCTTTAAGTCTCTCATATAGTTGGTCAATTGGCTCAGCAATGGCTGTGTATTGTCTGGTAGGTTTTCGATCAAAATTGGGTTTGGGCCTTGGGCAATTTTAGTGGGTAGGTGGCGATTGGTAGTGAGTGGGTTGAGTGTTATAAGCTTGGTAAACAGGTGTTGGTTGAGATTAGCTGGGTGACGTGGGTTGATATGTGAGACCTGGAGTGGACTGGTAAACGGGAGGTGGATAGGAGGGTGCGGGTGCTTGGTAATTTGCAATAGGCTGATATGTAAGTAGAGGTGATGGGTAGGTGTGGTATTTTGGTGGTGATTTGGCTCCCTGTGCGATCATCACGACACTTACATCTTTCTTCTTGGACGTGCCACCAGTTTGTAAAGCTTTATTGGTGGCTTGCAATGCTTCAAGATTTGTTACCATACCATTCTTGATGCCCTCTTCGATTCTTTCTCCGAGTTTGATGATATCAGAGAACTTTTGACCCTCGATCAACATCAATCTTTCATAATATTAGGGATCCTGAGCCCGGACGAAGAACCTACTCATTTGCTCTTTTTCCAGGGCTGGCCTGACCTTCACAACTTCTGACCTCCAACGAGTAGCATACTCGCGGAATGTTTCGGTGGGCTTCTTCTTCAAGTTTTGTACGTAGAACACATCTGGTGCGTTCTTCGTATTGAAATGGAATTTGTCCATGAAGTCCGTTGCCATACCTACCCAATTCGTCCATTTCTTGGGGTCCTGACTGATGTACCAGGATAGTGCATCTCCCTTCAAACTCCTCATGAAGCCACCCCCTCCGGAATTGCTCTCTGCAAACGCGGAGGGAGGGATGCGATCGCGAAGAAGAAAAAGTTTGCAATAGCTGAAGCGAAAATTCTGCAGTTTTTAACAACTCAAAATGTCCCGTTGAGCATCCAAAACACACCCGAGGCCCCCGGAACCTCAACCAAACCTACAGACATATCCCATAGCATCATTCAAACTTGTACCAATCCTTGAACCACCTCAAACAACGTCAGAAATTCGAATTAATCAAGGATTTAAGCGTAAGAACTTCAAATTCTCTCAAAATACGCTTTCGATCAAAACCTAACCAAATCACGTACGAATGAACTGAAATTTTACACACACATCCCAAATGACATGATAGAGCTACTACAACTTTCGAAATTCAATTGCAACACTTGGATCAAAATCTCAGTATCAGACCGGAAACTTCAAAAATTCAAACTACGGCATTTCAAGCCTAAATTAGCTACGGACCTCTAAAACACATTCCGAAAATGCTCCCAACCCCAAAATCACCTAACGAAGCTAACGGAACCATCAAATTTCCATTCCGAGGCCGTCTTCACCCTGTTCCAACTATAGGAAACTTTCCAACACTTAAGCTCTCATTTAGGGACTAAGTGTCCCAAAACTCTCCGAAACTTGAAACCGAACATCCCGACAATTCAAATTAGCAGAAATAGACTTGGGGAAAGCAGTTAATAGGGGATCGGGGTGTAAATTCCAAAAAGCAAACCGGCCAGGTCGTTACACCAAGATACCACCATACTTACATCACGTGCAGGAATTGATGAAAAGATTCAAAAAGATAGAATCCAAACATGTATCCAGAATTCAAAATGAGTTTGCAGACGCACTGGACACTTTGTCACTAATGATACAACATCCAGATAAGAATTTCATTGATCCCGTCCCAGTGAGGATCCACAATCAACCGGCTTACTGTGCTCGTTGGAAAGGAAACAGATGGAAAACCTTGGTTCCACAACATCAAAGAATATTTGGCAAGAGGAGAATATCTAGAGTAGGCAAACCAAACTCAAACACGCATGCTGCGGAGGCTATCCAACTAATTCTTCCAAAGAGGAGCAGCCTTGTATAGTATAACTTCTGACCTGGGCTATTAAGGTGCATTGACGCAAATGAAGCTTCCATATTGCTCGAACAAATACATGCCGAAACTTGTGGACCACGTATGAATGGTTTTGTTCTAGCCTATAAAATACTTAGAGCTGGATATTTTTGGATGACCATGGAGACGGATTGCATCCGGCATGTATAGAAATACCACCAATGTCAGGTACATGCATATATGATAACAGTACCGCTTAATGAGCTCAATGCAACAAGTGTACTTTGGCTTTTTGCTGCATGGGGAATGGATGTCATCGGTCCAATTGAGCCCACCTCTTCCAACGGGCACCGATTTATTTTAGTGGCTATTGACTACATCACAAAATGGGTAGAAGCTGCATCTTACAAGGCTGTAACCAAGTAAGTCATCGCAGATTTTGTCAAAGATGGTATTGTTTGCCGATTCGGGGTTCCTGAGGCCATTATCAATGATAATGCCGCCAATCTCAACAGTGATCTGATGAAAGCCATGTGTGAAACCTTCAAAATCAAGCACAAAAACTCTACAACATACAGACCTCAAATGAATGGCGCTGTGGAATTTGCCAATAAGAACATCAAGAAGATACTAAGGTAGATGGTAGGAAACCACAAACAATGGCATGAGAAGTTACCATTTTCCCTAACCGGGTACCGCACTATGGTCCGCAAATCAACTGGGGTAACCCCCAATTTACTGGTTTATGGTACCGAAGCTGTCATTCCAGCCGAGGTAGAAATTCCTTCTTTAAGGATCATACAAGAAGCCGAACTTAGTGATGCAAAATGTATAAGGAGCCGCTATGAGAAACTGGCCCTTATAGATGAAAAAGAATGAACATAGTATGTCACAACCAGCTTTATCATAACAGAATGTCCAGAGCTTTCAACAAAAGGGCAAGACAATTCGCACCGGGACATTTGGTGCTGAAGAAGATCTTCCTGTATCAAGATGAAGCCAAAGGGAAATTCTCCCCCAACTGGCAAGGTCCTTACATGGTTCACCGGGTGCTAACAGGAGGAAGAACTCATACTTGCAGAAATGGACGGAGACGTTTGGTCGAAACCAATCAATTCAGACGCAGTCAAGAGATACTATGTTTAGATTGTTTACATTCCTTCATATGATATAACTGAACTACGCTTGACCTAATTCCCATTTAAGAGGGGATACGTAGGCAGCCCTGTGGGTTTGGTCATATCATAATAAAATTTTCATTTTCCCTGAGAACCAGAAACTAGGGTAGAATTTTGAGGAGGACCCTCAAAATTTCGGAGCAAGTCCAGCCGATTCCATCATATGCTAGACAGTCAGAAATTGGTTAAGAAATTGGGGCAGAATTTTGAGAAGGATTCTCAAAATTTCAGAGAGAGATTCTCAAAATCCTGGAGAAGGTTGAACAAGTTTCATCGCACGCAAAACAGCCGAAGGATCATTTGCCAAACTAGGGCAGAATTTTGAGGAGGACCCTCAAAATTCAAATACAAGAAAGTTGCAATGTCTCTGAAATGTGTTACAATCATTTGTTCATCTAGAATTACTTAATATTTCACTGTGTTTTCTAAAATAACTCTAGTTTCATCAATAAGTGCATATTTTCGAAAACTCTATTTTCGTGATAGCTAGGTGTTACCTGAGGTAACTCAAACAGGGCCTCTAGAATGGAGCGAAGCAAAGCCAGCAGATGAAGGCACGAACCAACCTCCCCTTACAAAAATTACAATTTCTTTGGATTCTAGCGTAGTGAACATAATAGAAGTATTCGCAAACATACACATATCAAAGTCACTATCAATCAAGCCACTAGACACAAATATATCTCCAACTAAGAAACATTCTACTCCTATTTGCTACATGTTCACTGCATAAGACTAAGCATTGCCTTCTGTTTGCACGAGACTAAGACTTGTCTCAAATCTTGCATGAGGCTAAGCCCTGCCTCCATATTTGCATAAGGCTAAGCATTGCCTTCTCTTTGCATGAGACTAAGCCTTGTCTCAAATCTTGCATGAGGCTAAGCCCTGCCTCCACATTTGCATAAGGCTAAGCATTGCCTTCTTTTTTCATGAGACTAAGCCTTGTCTCAAATCTTGCATGAGGCTAAGCCCTGCCTCTATATTTGCATAAGGCTAAGAATTGCCTTCTCTTTGCAAGAGACTAAGCCTTGTCTCAAATCTTCATGAGGCTAAACCCTACCTCCAAATTTGCATAAGTCTAAGTATTGCCGCTTCTTTGCATGAGACTAAGCCTCGTCTCAAATCTTGCATGAGGCTAAGCGTTGCCTTCTCTTTGCATGAGACTACGCCTTGTCTCAAATCTTGCATGAGGCTAAGCCCTGCCTCCACATTTGCATAAGGCTAAGCATTGCCTTCTTTTTTCATGAGACTAAGCCTTGTCTCAAATCTTGCATGAGGCTAAGCCCTGCCTCTATATTTGCATAAGGCTAAGAATTGCCTTCTCTTTGCAAGAGACTAAGCCTTGTCTCAAATCTTCATGAGGCTAAACCCTACCTCCAAATTTGCATAAGTCTAAGTATTGCCGCTTCTTTGCATGAGACTAAGCCTCGTCTCAAATCTTGCATGAGGCTAAGCGTTGCCTTCTCTTTGCATGAGACTACGCCTTGTCTCAAATCTTGCATGAGGCTAAGCCCTGCCTCCATATTTGCATAAGTCTGAGCATTGCCTTCTCTTTTCATGAGACTAAGCCTTGTCTCAAATCTTGCATGAGGCTAAGCCATGCCTCCATATTTGCATAAGGATATATGCATTGCCTTCTCTTTGCATGAGACTAAGCTCTGTCTCAATTCCTACATGAGGCTAAGCCCTGCCTCCATATTTGCATAAGGCTAAGAACTACCTTCTTGTGAGATTAAGCTTGGTCACCCTCCGCGTAATTGATTCTCTATTCTAAACTTTACATTATCTTCTTTCCTCGGGGCTAAGATCTTCCAGCAAAACTCTGCCCAAGACTAACCTCTGTCCCCAAAACTCTACATAAGTCTAAGCTATGTCTTTTTGTCACCTTTGGTATCATTTCTCTATATTTCATGGGCTGATGTATAGTCAATTTGTACAAAGGAGTCATCCTCATAGCCTGAAGACACCATGCCATGGCTGGAGGATCCCTCTAACTTGCATCATTATTCAAAGGCGTCATGGTTCAGAGGCACCATTCTCATGGTCCAAGAACATCATGGCCTCCAAATCTCCTATCTCAAAATTCATGGCCCAGGATATCATAGTCTAAGGACGTCATCTGAAATGTCCAAAGACAATCTTTCATGGTCCAAAGGGAATTTGTATCACGTTTAAATTCTCCCAGTCACCTATATACTTGCTTTCATCGTATTTTAAGTTTTTCAGGTAATCCAGGAGGTAACCGTTCTTCAAACAAGATCAACCTTTTCTCCGGTTTCCACTCATACCATTTTCACTTTGCCATTATAACCGATTCCAATAAATTACCCACCTTACTCTGTGATCATTCAGATATCTGCCTTATAACACATTCGTTATACCCGAGACTCTACTCTTCATAAAAGAACCTCTGTTGAAGTTGGCTACCACCTATAACAACTCCATCGGTTTTATTCACCGTTGGGTCCGAAACTACACATGGCCTGATTCCTGTAAATCCAGGGATATGTAAGAAACTCAGAGTCTAGGGTTCGGCCTCTATTTTTTCAAAACACCCATTCGGTCAAAATTAGTCATTATTTCTTTACCCGAAATCTCTTTATCCCTTCCCGAGTAAAGAGGAGCAGCTGTGATACCCAATTTTTCCGTCTTATATTTTAAAATGTGCATACATATTTTCAAAATATTGTACATGCATCTACAAACATGCACAAGTATTTTTACAATTTTTCTATAATTTTTAAAGGTCTGAAATCAATGTGTTTCTGCATTTTTAATTATATAATTCTTCAATAAGTATCCCTCATACTACTTTACAATGATTTATTTATCTAAATTCATCATTTATGCTCATATAAGTGTTCAAATATTTTAATATATTTTTACAATTACATTTGCATTTTTAAGACTATAATTGCGTATTTTGAAAAAATAGCCCCTACATATGCATAACTACATTATCTATACACAAAATAATTTATTATATTTTTGTAATATTAAGTAATTATTTTAAATGACCTTCATGCATAAAAATCATTTTTTATCATTTAATTAGCTATTTTAAAAATTATTTTATTAATAAAATGGGTATTGAACAAATAACCCCTTAACTAAATTTAAATTCGGACCCCCAGCCCATTTAAATTAACCTAAGCCCAAATCACCCCAGCCCAAAACCAAATGACCTCTACCCGACCTACATCCCTTCTAATCGTGGCCGTTGATCTTTGAGATCAACGGTCCACAATACACTTTCCTTTTTTAACCCAAACGAACCCCTAACCCTAGTCATTCTTCAGAGACCGCCTCCCTTGATCCCTCTTCTTCTCCGGTTCTCTCTGAAACTAACCCTAACCGTAGCACTGTCACCCAAAGTTCCCCAAAACCCTTTGATTCTTACCCGTTCCATGGGGTTCCCTTGTGATTTCAGGCCCCTATCGACCTCTTACTTCCGTTGCATGTTTGATTCTTATTGTTTTCTGAGGAAATCTCGAAGAGGTTCGACCCAGAATCAACCTAGGCTCTTCATTTCCTTATGAATACTGCCTTGTGTTCATCAATGCTTGTGAGTATCATTGGTTTTATGGCTATGGTTAGATTTTTCCTTACCCCGTCCCTTTTTCTCAAAAAACCCTAATCTTTTCAACGAAAATCTGACTAGATCTTTGTAAATCTGGAGTGATTTTGAGTTTATCCAGTAGTTTTCTTTTAAAAATATCTTGTTCTCTTTGTTGTTATTCAATTTTAGTATCCCTCTATATTAGGGTTTTGCTTCCTTACTATTTGCTGTTTAGATCTCTGTATATCTAAAATGGTTTCGAGTTTCTATAAGCATTTATTCTTAAAAATATGCTGTCTTCCTTACTGTTAATCGATCCTAATGTTCTCTAAGGACTAAGGTTTCATTTCATCTGTTTTTGCGAAAACTTTTCTAAAAAATTTCTATGTGTTTGATTAATCTTTTTCCACTGATTTATTTCATAACTGTGTTCCAGTTTTAGTTTGTTTGATTGTTTCATTACTCGCTTCAATATTTGCCCGTTATTCTTGAATAATCGACTGAGTACCTAAACTGTTTAGGGTTTGAAATTTGCTTTGTTTACTGAGGTGATTACTTCCTGTAATTTTGACTACTTTCCTTATTTTGGGACTCCTAATTGGTACTACTTGCCTTAATTGTTCCTATTAAGCTTAATTTGTGAGCTGACTACCTTACCAGCCTTAAATTAGTCTCTATTTTCTTGTGTTACCTTATTTGTATGATTAACTGCCCTGTTACTTGCCGGATTTTTAGTGTTTTGACTCTAATTGGCTATCAGACTTACCACTTACCTTATTTAGACCTCAATTCCGAGTTATTTCTAGATACAATCCCATAGTTTTTGCCTATTGATTGGCCCAGTCATGCCTAATTGATAGACTGTTTGTTTTCTTTGCCTTATTTGAATACCTTTAAACTGCTTTACCTTATTTACTCTACTCTACTGAATGATATATAAGCCTCACTCGTTTTCTTTATCACACACAGAGACATATAAAGACACACAAAGTTCTTTCTCTCTTCCTCTATCACAATCTTCTACTCTTTGTTTGTTGCGCTATCTAGCCGGCTGGAAGCCAAGGATAGACCTTTGGACCCTGTTTGCTTCACTCTTCCATTGCCATCTCTTAACTGGTATGCCTCCACGACTGCTCTTCAATTATAACCTATGTGTTTCCTTATAATCAACATGTTTACTACTATTCAAATAAACTATATGCCCTGTTATTAGCATGTTTACTTCTATCTCATTAGATCCATGTGCCTTATGTTTATTGTTCCTAATCAGCATGTTTACTGCTATTTAATTAAATCCATGCATCTCTCGCACTCAACATGTCTACTTCTATTTAATCTATGTGTTTCCCTGTAATCTGTCTGTCTACTTAGGTTTAATCAAACCTATGTGTTTCCTGCTTTCAGCATGTTTACATGTTTTCTTATATGTAAATTAGATCCATGTATCCTTGTTTCTGAACTGTCATGTTTCCAGGCCTGTTTTAAGTATTCACCCCTAACAGACTAATGATTTCCATGCTACCCTTTTGTATATGAATGTCAGATTAGTAATCTGAACCTAGTGTGTCATGTATTTGTCTAATACCTACCTATTAACAACTAGTAAACTAAGTAGGAACTTTGCTTTAAGTGACCGTGTTTATGTCTACTGTTCGATTGCTGGAATTTTTCTAAGTGTTCAACGACTCTGTTTGCTCCTTACCTCCTCAAAATCCAAATCTATTTTCTTAAGTTATCTCCTGTTTTCAACTCCTATTCTTAGAATACCTCGGGTCCTGCCCTCCAGTGTGTGCATTTCCTAGGAGTCCATGAGAATTCTCTGAACTTTAACACACTGGGCTGGCTCTCCAAAACTTGCTCATAAAAGGGCTTCTTCTTAAAGGTTTTCTGGTGCGTGCATTGCTCGAGGTCCCTGAGGTCCTTGGGAACCTTGACACACTAGGATATCATTGGGTGCACTATGAGAATATTGGCATGTTCATACTTGGTTGAAGGCCTGGTTCTTTCAGGTTTACTTTTTGGGCCTATCCAGGCTCCCTATAGTTTCGCAGTATCATTTCTGTAATCCATTCATCTTTTGTCTGTAATAACAATTCTTGTAAAAAAAATATTGGGGATATTAGTAAAATGGTAGGGACTTTTATATATGTTCTGTGGGGAAATCAGGTAGAAATTATGCTCTTAGGACTATCATAATTATCTACCTGCATTAGAAACCATGCCTACAGGTTATTGTGTGTGTTAGAAAACATGCTTATAGGTTCATCATGTTATTTGTTCTAAATTTCTATTTATGCATGTTCACATCCACGCTAGAAATCCTGTCTCTAGGTTGTTGTTAATTCAGCCTTAACAATCAGGTTCATAAATTCTCCTATGTGCATTAGAAACCATGTTTTAGGACTCTTTATTGCACTCACTTTGATACCATACCTGCAGTCAAATCGTAAAATATCAGTTTCTCCAGTAGTAATCACGCCTGCAGGAAATAAGTATAAAAGCAATCCCAGCACCTAGATATCAGACTTATATATAAAATTAGTTCTGTAACATTTGTAATTATTTTCAGCACCTAGACAACATGCCTATAGAGCCTAATGAACCAAATTGCCTGCTTAAAATCATTTACTGGCTTATTGCAGTTCTGATTAACGATTAGATATTATGTGCATAGGACATCTCTGATCCACGCACAAGCAAGCATGTAGGGCGACTAAAATCTTGAAATTATAAAACTGTGATTTTGTTTAACTGTTTGTGAACTGCCCAGATTCAGCTAGTCCTAAAATAAGTAGGCAAATAGATTAAGTGCTTTCTGCCTCGCTTTAATAAAAACACTACATATGTTCTGCTTTGTGCTCACCTAGATATCCCACTATAGGACTTTTAAAGTGTCTGAAATATCATTGTTTGAGACGTGCAATTGTCTGCTTATTTGTGGGGGTAAAACTGAGCCTTTAACTATTCCTTTATCTGATAGTCCTATTTGTTTTTGCTTGTCGCTTCGATTTTCTCCTTTTAAGCACTATAGGAAGGTCTAGATCCACCTCAACTAGAAGTCCTAAACACCTCCAAGACTATAAGTAAGGGACGAGTAATGCACGTATAGAGTATGTTTAGAATTTCTTATATAACCATTAAGGGGAGGGTAATCGGGTAGTTAAGGATATGATGGCCTTTTTGCTAATGCTATGTGTAGCACCCAACTTGGAGATGATTATCAAGAATTGCGCAGAATTGATCCTATAGGCTAAAAAACTGTCACGACCCAAAATCCACTATGGGTTGTGATGGCGCTGGACACCATTGTCAGGCAAGCCAACACTAAATAACTAGTAACTCCTCATTTTAGATATTTCTGAATTTACTTCTGTTATATATTCAAACAATAAGGAATAATTTCCACTGAATAAATGATAATACCTTAAACAATTTCAAAATACGGAATAATCCCACAGACATCCCAGAACCTGGTGTCACAAGTGCATGAGCAATTACTAAGTAAATCGAACAAAGTGCAATAACTGTCTGGAATACAAATTGGACAAAAGTAAATACAATATGCTAAAGGAGACTATACTTGCTGCGGGTCGCCTTGAGAAATGCAGCTCACCTAGTCCCCGTATCATCCATGTTGCTACGCCTAGCAGGCCACTAGAAATATATGTGCCTGTGCAACAAAAATGCACATCAAGTGTAGCACGAGTACGAAAACAACGTGTACTTAGTAAGTATCCCATATAATATCGAAGAAGTAGAGACGAGAGGTCGACTTCAATACTTACTAGTGGTCCAATAATGGTACACGATAATATAACAAAATCTAGGGTTTTTATAAAACATTGTTCTAACTCAACAGAATGAAGCAAGTAAGCAATTCTTTTATTCATAGGGAAGTTTCCAAAGTTCATTTTCATCAATTATACATTTATTTGCAAGCCAGGGAATGACAATATAAACTTCAATGGATTTCAAGGCAAGCAATTCAAGCATGCGCAAATCACGCCGAGGTCGTACTTCCCGATCCAATAATATATAAACTGTTCACTGCCAAAGGGTCGAATGGCGCGAACCATAGATGCATCTATTACACTGCTCGAGAATCACTCATGCGACACGGTCATATATAAATAAATACATCAAACAATCAATCAAGAATTCATCAGGGAAACAATTACCCTAACGGTCAAGAGAATGATGTTTAATTTCTTTAAAAAATCATTTACCAATTCGATATGATTTAAGCAATTTAAATTATTAATAAGGTTGCAAATATTTAAAGTATAGCATGCTTTCAAGTCCTAGACTACCCAGGCTTAATCATAATAGTAGCTACGCACAGATTCTCGTCATCTCGTGCGTACGTAGCCCCCACAAATAGAAGCACATATTTATTTATTTCACCTATGGGGATAATTCCCTCTTACAAGGTTAGAAGGGAGACTCACCTCGCTCCGAAGTTCTATAACCAACATTTCACGCCCTTCTGAAGGCTCAAATCGATACAAAGTGCTCCAAAACTATCCAATAGTTATGTAAACCCTTTAATATGAGATCAGTTACTCATTATAATCCAATTTATAACAATTCCTAACCCCGATCGAAAAGTTGACAAAAATGTCCTCGGGACCACGTGCCCGGATTCCAAAATTTTTCTAAGATAAAGTTTACCCATAACCTCACGAACTCAAATATATAATTTACTCTCCATTTCATACCCAAAATCGTGGTCAAAATAAAAAAAATATAAATTCTAGGTCTTTCCACCAAAATCCCAAGTTTCTACCAATTTTCATACTTTAATCCATAATAATACCATGTATTTAACTCACAAAAGATGGAATTAACTTACCTCATGTTTGATGGTGAAATCCCCCTCTTCAAAGGCTCCAAAATCGCCCAACCAAGAAGAAAAATGAAGAATAATGGGCCAAATCCCGATTTTAAAGAACTCACTGCCTCAAGAACTTTCGCACTTGCAGTCACTTGACCGCTTCTGTGGTTCCATAGGTGCGGCCCAAATACCGCATCTGCGGTCCTTAACCAGGCCCCCTTCCGCTTCTACGCTTCTACTTCCGTAGGTGCGGTCCCGCTTCTATGGCAACGCGACCATATCTGCGGTCCCAGCCTTCTCCCTTCTCAGCCACATCTGTGCCCCTTTGGCCACTTCTGCGGCTCTGCACCTGCGGCCAAGACCTCATAGGTGTGGTTACACCAGATGAAAGCAGGCTCAGCTCTTCCTCCCAACTCCAAATCAATCCGATAACCACCCGGAATCCACCCGAGGCCCTCGAGACCCCGTCCAATCACACCAACCAGTCCTTTAACATAATGCGGACTTGCTCGAGGCCTCAAATCACATCAAATAATGCTTAAACCATGGATCTCCCTCCAATCCAAGCTTAATGAACTTTAGAATTTCAAACTTCAACATTCGATGTCGAAACCTATCAAATCACGTCCGATTGACCTCAAATTTTGCACACAAGTCATATTTGACATTACGGACCTACGCCAACTTTCGGAATTGAAATCCGACCCCGATATAAAAAAGTCCACTTCCGGTCAAACTTCTTAAAAACCTTCAAATTTCTATCTTTAGCCAAAGACTCAAAAATGACCCACGGACCTCTAAATTCACTTCCGATTGCGCTCCCAATACGAGAATCACCATACGAAGCTATTCCCAAACTCAGAATCCCGAATGGACATCGATAGAATTGAAATGCACTTAAACCCAAATTTATGAAATTCTTCCAAAAATGTTAACTTCCACAATAGGCGCCAAAATGCTCCCGGGTCACCCAAAACCTGATTCGGGCATATGCTCAATTCTGAAATCATCATACGAACCTGCTGGAACTTTTAAATTCCGATTCCGAGGTCGTTTACTCAAAAATCCATTCTTAATCAATTCTTTCAACTTAAAGCTTCCGAAATAAGAATATTCTTTCCAAATCAACTCCGAACTTCCCGAACTTCAATTCTGACCATGCGTACAAGTCATAATACCTGAAGTGAAGCTGCTCATGGCCTCAAACTACTAAATGACACGCTAGAGATCAAAACGACCGGTCGGGTCGTCACATTCTCTCCTACTTAAACATATGTTCGTCCTCGACGTGCTAAGAACTGTGCTGAAGTAGTCCGAAATCACAGTTTGACACCTCGTGCACCTACCCATGCTTCTACAATTTAGTGGAGCACATTAGCTCGATCAATTCTGAAAATATTCCTTTTTATTGAAGCAAATAAGCTTAGAGCCTAGTTCCAACATCCGTAATTCTTAGCCATGTATGCTTCTAATATATGAACACTGTATCAATCACTACACGAGGTACCAGAACATGAATGCGTACCTTTTCTGAATTCTCACCATGTAGCACATCATCCACAGGACCATAATAACATTCTCTGATCATAATAACCAACATTTCCCGAATCTGATGCTCACAATGCACCTCATGATATATATAAGTCTTATTCCAACTCTCGGAATACTGCCACGACGGAAGAGTGTGTAGAAATTCATAACCAACTGCAGAGTCAATAAATCATTGAGTCTATACTCCTGACAAGAACCATTATCTCATTCTGAACCAAAAATGATCTTTGCTCTTTAATATACTTCATATAATCTGATTGCACTGATCCTAGATCCAGTAGTCTCATCTCACCCAGTACGAACTACTCAGGCAATAAGCTACCCTGATCATGGTCAAAAGTTCCATATGATGCCGTAACGTGCCAATAGGCTGCCAGCTCGAACGTGATACACAAGGAAAACAAACTCTGGAAGGGTCTACTCAACACACGTAACCAATATAAACTCTCCTCAGAAAATGGGAAAGAAAACATATAGAAATAGATATAGGGAAATGTACTCAACATCACACTATTGTGGTGCGCAAACCAATCCAAACAACATACCCATGGCGGCGTGCCACCCGATCCACACATAAAATTTACATAAGGAGATACACACCGAGCTAAATTGCTCATTACAACAAAATACCAAATATCGGTCAGAAGCATGCTAAGTGCATAATACTATCCATGGGGAGACATATAGCAACATAAGCTACAAAACTCAAGCACAACGGAAGTGCGATATATGATCTAAAACACAGGAGCTATCCTGCTCACATAACACCATTGCTATACGGAACCTCCACACATAAGAAATTTATCAAGCCGTTTCACAAATCACACGACACAATATAGCATTACACGAGATAGTCGACGACGAAGTAGCACCCAACATCTGAATACTCCTTCTAAAGGAGTGTTATTCTGAAATGAACACATCTGGCCTGATAGAGAACCCATATTCATATTTAAATCCATCCACCGACCTTAAGCCGACTCTAATCGCACAATATTAGGCTAATAAACTTTAAAGGGTTCATTATAACCCTTTGTTTTCCCATAACATAGAAGAACGACCATCACAAACAGAACAACTCCCCACAGTCCACAATCAATGAACCGTGCGCTAGGGCATAAATTCTCAAATTAGCGCCATTACCACATGTTGATACCCAATTTTCCTTCATATATATTGAAATATGTATACATACTTTCAAAATATTGCCTAAACATTTACAAACATGCACAAATATTTTTATAAGTTTCTATAATTTTTAAAGGACTTAAAAACCAATTTATTTTTGTATTTTATTTATACAAATATTCAATAACTATTCCTCATATTATTTGTATGAAGATTTATTATTTAAATTCATCATTTTATGCCCATATAAACCCTTAAATATTTAATTATATTTTTTACAATCATATTTGCATTGTTAGGCTAGAATTATGTATTTTTGCAACAATAGCCTATAAATATGCAAAATTATATTATTGATACAGAAAATGACTTTTCATATTTTTATAATATTAAGTAAGTATTTTAAAACATTATCACACACAATTCACATTTTTTCCGTTTATAAATTATTTTATAAAATTAATTTGCTAAATTAATCGAATACTTAAAATATAGCCCTAGAAAAGACCCAATTTCCAAATTAACCTAGCCCAATTACCCCTACCCGTCCGGCCCAAACCTAGACCCACCCGATTAATTCAAACCCTCCCCACCTAACATTAAATCATGCAAGATCAACGACCCTAAACTAACCACCCCTTTTAATATATCAAAACCCCCAAACCCTAACTCATTCGCCCAAACCCGCCACCTCTGTATTCTCTCATTCCTCTCCTTACCCTCTAACCCTAGCCTGCCATCACTGATATCCCTCTCAATTCATGGGAGCTTCCTTCGATTTCAACCACAATCCGGCCTCATCTCTCTGATGGTTATACGATTTCTATGTTTCCTGATGTGAATCTCAAGAGACTCGAACCAAAACTGGTTCAAAGTCTCTCATTTCTCGATTATTCTATCCATGTTCACTCCAATAACTGTGAGTACTTATTCTTTGTGTTCTTATGGTTTCAAATCTCTGGTTCAAACGAGATTTGATTCGCTTATGTCAATTTTTATGAACCTATCTATTTTCTGGTTGAATCTGTTTAGATCTCCTTAGATCTGAAGCGGTTCTGAGTTTGTTTGGTATTTTTCCCTTATGATTTTCTGTCTTACTTTATTTGCTAACCAATTTTATTTTACCCTAAAAAAGCTAGGGTTTTGATTTCTGATAGATTTCTGCAAAAAAGGTTTTAATGCTTAAATGTTTTCATCTCTGATTTTCTTATTTTACTTTTCGACTAATTTTACTTGATTTAATCAAGCTCCATCTATATGTCTTTGTATTTCTTAGGGTTTCAGTTATTCGACTATTTATGCTACTGCCTTTTACCCGTTCACATTTGATTCTGTCAATTAAGTGTTAATTGGTTTACTTACTTAAAATAGGGCTTGAAATTGGGCTTTCCTTATTAGATTTTAACTTCTCGCCTTATGTGTAACTATTAATTGATACAACTAGCCTGATTCTATGCTTTGATTGTTCAGAACTAACTTTTGATTAATTTCGGGATTGATTCTTGCCTTATTTAGTCTAGCCCTTAATTACTGGTTGATTCCATATATAACTTTCCTTAAATTAAGTAATACTAGTCTAATTTTGTGGCTAATTTGTTCATGACTGCTTCCACTTGATAGATTGTCTGATTATTTCTTACCTTATTAACCTAGTTCTGATTTGCTAAGGGATTCTGTGTGAGACTTCCCAAAATTGAGTACCATTTATGAAATTTTGGCCCCTTAATTGAGCCATGACTGATGGTTAATTGATTTCCATACCTTATGTGCATATGATTGGCTCATTACCTTATGTCTCCTACTCTATTGCATACTATAAAACCCCTAATTGTTCTGGCTCGAAAAGGGCATCAGTTCACCACGCACAAACAAACTTAAGAAAAGCACTATAAAATTCTTGCTCTCTCTTTGTTGCAAACTTTTGTCACTTGTTTACTGCACCATCTAGTTGGCTGAAAGCCAAGACTAGGTCTTGGATCCTCTTTACCTCATTATTTTATTGCAAATTTCCAACTGGTATGCTCCCATTTTACTATCATGCAAACCTCTGCATGCATTTAGTTTGTATAATATCTGTTCCAAACATGTCTTTTCTTATGTTATTTAATCAGTAGAATCTTCTAGACTAGCCTGTCTATAAATGAACCTATGTGTTTCATGCCTCTTGTTCCCAGTCAGCCTATGTATTACCTTTGTTTATGTTGCATACTTCCTGTTATTTGACTTGACTGGTATAATTCCTTATAATTGGTAGGCCTTTTCCTTCTGTCCTGATCAAACTTGCATGTCCACTGCTATCACCTGTTTGCTTCTATGTTGACTACACTAACCAGCATACCTTTGTTTAATTGAATCTATGTGTGCCTTGCTCTCAACCTGTTGGTTCCTACTTTAGTAAACTTATGTGTATTTATATGAATTAGACTCATGCTCATTTCTCATGTCCAGTATGACCCCCAATCTCTGCTTCCCTTTCCTATGTGGTTGTTTGATCCTCAGCATGCCTTGCCTTGTGTTTGGTCACTTAGTAATAGCTAACTTAAGTAATCCCATTTTTGAAGGTTGTTTGTTTGTTTGAACCTTTCCCTAAGTTTCAAAAATTAAATGACTCTGTCTGCTTCTCGTTTCCTGAAAGTTTAAAACTGTTTTTTCTCAAAACTACTCTTGTAAATCACTATCCACTTCAAATTCTTAGAGCATCTAGGGTCCTGCACCTCCAGTATCACGACCCAAATTTCCCACTCTCGGGAGTCATGATGGCATCTACTAATAGGAGCTAGGCAATCCAAATTAATTTGCTTCTTTTAGCAATTATAGGTCATTTAATAAAATCAAAACATAATATGATAAAGCGGAAGTCTTAATATGAATAAACTGAAAACAAGTGCGGAAATTCAATTACAACCTCTACCCAAGACTGGAGTCACTAACTCACGAACGTCTACAGAATATTAAATACAAAGTCTGAACAAAATACAATATTGTTTGTTCCGGTACAAGGACAACAAATGAAATAAATATAGAAGAGACTCCGGGCCATGCGGAAGTCAGCAAGGCTACCTCGAGATATCTGGACTGATATTAGCTCCCAACCAACTACTGCTGTCCAACAGCTGCCGCTCTGGTACTGTGATCTGTGCAAAAAGATGCACACAGTGTAGCACCAGCACAACCAACCCCATGTGCTGGTAAGTGCCTAGCCTAACCCCGGCGAAGTAGTGACGAGGTTAGACCAGACTACCAGATAAACCTGTGCAGATATATATACAAGTACAATAAGATAATAGCGGAAAGTAAACAATTAAAGCTGGGAGGGGGAAACATGCTTACAGGATAGCAGATAAAATAGAATATCAGGAATAACAAAAGAAACTACATCTGATTTATTCTAACACTGAATAAGGGAAAACAAACCACTTTCACTTGTTTCAATTTCCTCTCGTTGCAGGCATGCAACACAATACCATTTCCTCATATCACGTGTTAGGCGTACCACTCGATCCCATTTTATAATATCACGTGGTAGGCGTACCACTCACTCCCATTTCATAATATCACGTGGTAGGCGTACCACTCGCTCCCATTTCATAATATCACGTGGTAGGCGTACCACTCGCTCCTGTCACACCTCCTTTTTCCGAGCTATACGGCTTTTCTACACCCCGGGGAAGGGATATAATAAAGAAAGGAGTTTTTCCACTTAAAGGACAATCGAAACGGGATGCGTTTTCATTTAAGATTCAGAGTCGCCACTTGGGATATTTATGGTGTCCCAAGTCACCAATTTGAATTCCGAATCGAGGAAGGGTTTGACTCTGTTTAACAGTCGCGAACCAGAAATTCGGGTAAGGAATTATGTTAACCCGGGAGAAGGTGTTAGGCATTTCCGAGTTTCGTGGTTCTAGCACAGTCGCTCAACTGTTATATTTGGCTAAATTTTTATTTTTAATACATGTCAACCTACAATGCAATTTTAAAGTTATTTATCGCTTTTGTCAATTATTATTTTTATTTAAGAA
>MU684772.1:39126-120823 GCA_026770625.1 Nicotiana glauca
ACACGGGTCTTGGACATCCCGACTGATACTCAGCAAATCTAAAAACCTGTGGAGTGTGACCGGTCTCGACGACAAAGGATATCTATTTCGTATGTTTCCACTAAGACCGGCATACCCTGCTATTTCTTCCAATGTTGGTGTGGGCTCACAATCAGAGAATCTGAAGACATTTCGAGTCGAATCCCAAAACGGTATCAAGGCTTCAACAATATCCTTTCTCGGTTATATGTTCATAAGTCCCACAAGGCCACCCAAAATTTTTACCACTGATTTTCTACTTTCATCTCCGAGGTCGTCCCACCATAAATGGATCTTAAGGGGTATCTCGCTCAGGACTGAGAAGGTTTCGATGTCATTTGAATTCATCCTGCACATTTTATTTGAAAGAATTTAATGATTAAACGGAAAAGTGGCTATTTTTGCAAAAAATTTCGTTTAAGAAACTACAAACTCAATGATTAAAATTTCATTAAAATTTCTTATCCTGGGGCCCATGGGGCGTCACTCAACATCACCACAGGCCAATCGCGAGACTGAGAAAGTTTTAATATCAATTGTGGCTATTTTAGCAAAAACCGGCCATGTAATGGTTTATTTAATAAAGTGGCTATTTTTTGTAAAGTTGTTAAATGACCAAACTTGATTTTTGCAGTTACGGCCTTTCAGCACTTCCGAAAAAGAGATTTTAAGGCTGTGCCCGCAATTTTTTTAAAATGACGCAAAGTGGCTGTTCTTGCATAAACGGCCTTCCGGCGTCCTTTTGAGGGACATTCGGCTTATTTTAAACAAGAATAGCGTCACCTGACTTATTTGTAACAAAGTCAAAATTTTGACATTTTTCGGCTATTTTTCAAAAGGTGTGGTTGGACCCGTCAAGGGTTGCCTACGGATCTCACACGTGATGAGAATCAAACCAGCGTAGTTCGGGCCGATTGGCCAACAACAATTTTCTTTCTATTTTTTTTTCAAATATTTTCTCTTCTTTCATTTGTTTTTCCAAAAATCCGGCAGCATTTTGGTACTATTTGGGCATTGGGTTTTTCACAATAAATGATTATCCACCTTTAATCCTAGCACTGCTATTTTTCACAATTTTCCCTCATTGTATACAAATCGGTCAACATGCGGAGCCGAGAAAATAAATGCACGTAATATGCATCAGGATGGTCATTTTAATTTGGGTCACCTGTCCTAGACAGACCCAACCCCTGTGTTGAGTCCCCTAAGTCAAAATGCACGTGATGCAAATAAGCGTCCTACTAGGGATCCGGCATGAGTTTATTGTTCATCTAGGTTTAAATCCTAGGTTTGTTTATCTAGACCTGGCTTACCCGAGCGGACAACTCGGGCCGAGGGGGAGGCAGTGTACCGGGGATACAGAAGCTCGCCCGGCTTTGCAACTTATCCAATCCTCGTTCTAAATTGGAAAAAAGACTCTAACAGAAAAGAAGCTACACGAAGTGCACCCTTCTCCATGATGTAGAAGACTCAGAAAGAGGGAGGGATTCATGACAATTTATATACAATTCAACAAATATTAAAGCGGTAAAAACATTTAGCATGTAAGGCATGGAACATGTATCAAAACCCAAATAAAGCCAAATACAACAATTTAACTGAGCTCGAATTCTTGAACCCTGAACCGAAGTTCTGGGTTCTTATCCCCAGCAGAGTCGCCAGAGCTGTCACACCTCCTTTTTTCGAGCTATACGGCTCCGGGGAAGGGATATAATAAAGAAAGGAGTTTTTCCACTTAAAGGACAATCGAAACGGGATTTGTTTTTATTTAAGATTCAGAGTTGCCACTTGGGATATTTATGGTGTCCCAAGTCACCAGTTTGAATCCCGAATCGAGGAAGAGTTTGACTCTGTTTAACAGTCGCGAACCAGAAATTCGGGTAAGGAATTCTATTAACCCGGGAGAAGGTGTTAGGCATTCTCGAGTTTCGTGGTTCTAGCACAGTCGCTCAACTGTTATATTTGGCTAAATTTTGATTTTTAATACATGTCAACCTACAATGCAATTTTAAAGTTATTTATCACTTTTGTCAATTATTATTTTTATTTAAGAAGGTGAACGTCGTTTAAGATCGTGTTTTCGGGTCACGTCACATGAAATGCACCCGGATCCTCGACACAATCTTATTCAATATTTTTCGTATTTAGATTTGGGTCGCATGAAATGCACACCCGTATTTAAGAAGGTAATTTTATTTAAAAAGGCGTGCCTAAAGCGGCTAACGTGTTATTATATTTTGGGAAGGCCGTGAAATTCGCTAAATGGCCTATCCCGAATACTAAGTATTTTTAATCAAGTAATTAATGAGGGCCCCACAATTGTATATTCTTATTTGGCGAGGCTCGTCTCATTTTATTATTAAAGGCCAAACTAAAAATCTAAAATTCTTTATTTATTTGTCTCTAATGGTCGATTAATTCACGAATATAAATTCAAATCTCGAATTCAAGTCCGAATCCAAACAAAAGGGTAAAACCTTTTAGCTTAAACCCGCTAACTAACTCAAGACCCAATTTTATATTTATGGATTAATTTTCCATGTTCCTAATTATTTATTTATTTTTTAAGTTTTATTATATTTGGATCTTGCTTTTACTCATATTTCAACAAGGCTTTTAGGCCTGAATTGTTAGCCCAAGTATGCAGGGATTATTTATTACCCAGGTGACATAGGTCCAAGACTTAACTACATGGGCCAACTGCGTCTGCAAACCTGTTAACACCAATTACAAACTATACAGATAATCGCAATCGTAATAGGATTTGCAACTCTAATATTTGAAGGATTGAACAAATGAAATGTGTTTTGCATTAGAACACTACTTACAATATAATAAAACCAAATAGACAATTTGATAGACTAACGGCTTGGTTGAATATAATTGCAACGCAGTTTTCTTTTTTATTTACTGTCTGACTTCAAACTTAAATGATCACCTATTTCTTATGACTAAAACCAATGCTGTTAAATACAAATTCGTATAATCCTGATTTTGTTACAAAGCATAACAAAATTATGTATTATTAATTAATCTCTACATATGTAATTGTCTTTAACGCTAAAATCTAAAAGCTATTATTAATTTCAGCGTAACATAATCAATTCCCTAATCACCTTAAATTCATGTTTCAGCTTTTAAAATGAACAGTAATATACTTCACACAGGGATTAAACTCATAGCCATACGAACGCAAAAATTAAAGCTATATAATTTAACAATTCTTTATTCCATTACAATTGAGACTATGACGAGATTTTTCTACAAGGAATATAGATGTGAAATTCAAAACAGAATGTTCAGTTTTTTGCAAACAAATAGAAGAGGGCAACAATTGTAATTAATCTACTATAACAAATCAAGCAATTGTAATAGTTCGAACAATCCTTAATTACACAGAGCTAGCAAATGTCGAGACATGAATATTCTTGAATCAAATATATACAGTAAATAGTGTACATTCTCCAGAAAAATCAAACGATTATAACACCTCAATTCCATTCCTACAGCTTCATCAATGTGAGAATCGAAGAAGTACCTGATATTGAAATTTGGATGAAGAAGAAGAATAGATCAGCAGAGTATCAACAGCAGATGATTAGCAGATCACAGCAGGATTTAATAAAAGTTCAAAACTCAGAGATGCTTTCGAAAAACCAAACGAAACTTGGTAGATCAGCCTTCAGCAATGTATAATAGACAAATTGACCACACTACACCATTACAATCAGCAAACAACCAGCAATAAACTTGAAATGAACCAAATTCACTCGAAAATTAGCAACCAATAGCTTTTGAGACTTCAGGAACTAGAAGTATGAACTTAACAGCTAAAATCGAATTTAAACTTCAACTTTCCAATGTAACAGTACTATTTTTTTGAGTTTTTGGAGGTTTCTTCTAATGTTTTTGAGTTTTGGAAATTTTGAATTTTGAAATTGGTTCTAAGAAGGCAGAAATTGCTTGGAGAATTTTTTTTCAGATTCCCCAAAACTTATAAAACAAGGCCTATCAGTGCCTATTTATAGATGTAAGTCTGGAGGGAAACTTAAATTTGAGTGTTTACACATTAGTCCCTCTGTTATTTCCTTTTAACCCTCTTATTTTCTGACTTGTTGCACAAGTAAGTGCAATTATTTATCTAAAATATACACTAAAACCCACTCTAGAAGGTTCTATCCCCTTACAATCCCTATTATACCCCTGCTTTATTTCAATATTTACCATTTCTAATGATCCTGCCATTTTCTATGCCCAAATTACCCCTGAGGTTCTTTGAAATTACTAAAGTAAACTTACTGCAACTCAACCCGTTTTATCCATAAATTTATTAACCCAAACTAACTATTTTAAATCCATGATTAATCAACTACTAATCAGAAATATAACCAGCTATAACCAAACCTACTATTAAACTATCAGTTAATCCAAACCGATGAAATTAACAATTAATTACTGAATTTTCAATTAGCCACTAATCATACTGTCAATGAACAGCCTAAAACCTAAAATCTAACTAATTGCTTACTAACTCTAAATTGATATCTAACAAGTCAACTGACAATTAAACGCAACGACAGCATAACAATTATCCTAAGAACATGTATCGCTAACTATTTTCAATTTATTAAAATTCAACAAGTAAAATCATAAGCTAAGACCAAATCAAAAAACAATAAAGCGTGAAAAAGAAAGAAAATAAAAGTAGAACTCACTGATGTAACGAAAATTCTGGCCAGCCATTTTTGAGAGAATCTTTCGAGATTCTTGACCCGTAACATCCCCAACCATGTGTTTTCATAAGAAAACACGTGGTTAAGGATATTATGGTCAAAAATCATAAAGATTTGAGCTTGAGTTCTTGGCCGGAAAATTTTGAAATTAATATTTGAGCCATTCCGGCCACATTCGAGCCAAGTGACTATGGAATTCGTGTAGGGGAGGCCAAGGCGGGTTTATGGTGTTATTTGGGGGTTGTTTGGCGTAAGTATCATTCGCAGGAGGTAGGGTTCCGGCGAAACAAAATTTTATATTCGAAAAGATTGAGTGATGTTCGGAGGAAACTAAGTAGAGGGGTGGAAAGAGGGGTTCATGGTGGATAAGTGGTGTAAATTTGGTATGGTTTGGCAGTGGTGGCGTTTCCCATCGATGGGGGTTCCGGCGGGGTCGGCGGCTAAGAGAAAAAGGGGGAAAGACGAAGAGGAGGATAAAAATGATTTAAGGTTTAATGATTTTGTATCAATACATATTAAATGATATTATTTGATCACAGCCGTTGGATCAAACAATTTTGATGGCTCAGATTCACTTAACACTCAAACGGTGTCGTTTGGTTTAGTGATAGGGCTGATGACCGTTGGATCAAGGGTGATCAATGGCTGGGATTTAACGACGCCAAAACGGCGTCGTTTTGATTATTTGGGGACTGACCGGATTTTGGGTGGTAATTTGGGCCGGCTTGGTAGTGGTGCTTGAGCTGAAGGTTCAGGAGTAATTGGGCTTAGCCTAATTCTTTGCATTTCTTTTTTTTGTTCAATTATCTTTATTTTCATTTTGTATTATTTTTCTAATTTTTGTAAAAATTAAAACAAAACCTAATTTAAACTATTTAACTTCTAAAGTCATTTAAAATCAATTACCAATTAAATTTGCATAGGAACTATTTTTTGTGAATTTCTTTAAATTTTTTTCTAAAACAAATCAATACCTAATTAATACTAAAAATAAATGAAAATCCTAAATGCAAATGCATATTTTTATATTTTTATATGACTTAACATGCATAGATAACATGCAAACAATTAACACAAAATCCACAAAAGTTGTAAAAATAAGGAAATATCTTTTGTTTCATATATAGGGCAAAAATCACGTGCTCACAGCTCCCATTTTATAATATCTTGTGGTTGGCGTGCCACACTATCCCATTTCATAATATCTCGTGGTCGGCGTGCCACACGATCCCATTTTTTTTAACACAATACACAATATAATTCCGGCAAGGGAGAAAGATGTTATAATAAACTATCCTGGAAAGGGAACAAGATAATATAATATACTATCCCGGCAAGGGAGATCCACCTATAACCAAACTTATTCAATTGCTACTTAACACAATTAAATCAATACTCAATCTCAACAATTACTGGCTCAGCGTTAAAGATTTCTAACCAAGTCCTCATAAACAACAATTAAGAATTTGATAATTTAGCAATTTAGGACTCACGGTCATGCTTGACACCAGTGTATAGATACTCGTCACCATGCCTATACACCGTACTCGACAAATTGAAATTAGCAAATAAGACTCTACTCCTATTCCTTCAAGCCAAGGTTAGACCAAACACATACCTCGAATGCTCCAAACTCAACTCAACCCTCTAGTATAGCTTTACCCCTCGAATTCACCACCCAACCGCTTGAATCTAATCACAAATTACTTGAATGTATCAACAATTGCTAATTGAATCAATTTGAAGGCATGAAAGTGAATTTCCCAAAGTTTTACTCAAAAATTTCCAAAACTCCCCCCGGGCCCACGTGGTCAAAACCTGAGGTTTGAACCAAAACCTGGTTACCCATTCTGAACTCAAATATATATGTTATTTTGGAATCGGACCTCGAATTGAGGTCCAACAGCCCCAATTTTAGAAAACCTAGTTCTACCCTAAATTCCCAAATTTCCCCATTGAAATCTTTGTTTTGAAGTTGAAATTATGTTTAAAGATGTTAAAGAGTAAAGAAATAAGTTAGAAATCACTTACCAATCATTTTGAAGAAGAAGAATCGTTTGGAAAATCACCTCTTGTGTTTTGGGTTTTGAAAAAGTGAAAAATGACTGAAATTCCCGGCCTTTTATACCCTATTGGAGGCTCAGCGCGGACCGCGCAAAAGTGCACCGCGGCCACGCTGAGGGACTGGAAATGACCCCCCTCTGAACCCACACAGCGCGGACCGCACTGATTTGGTGTGCGGCTACGCTGGTCGACTTGAACCAATGGCCCCTCTAAACCCAGCCACGCGGACCGCGCAGAAATGTAACGCGGCCGCGCGGTTTCCAGCGCGGACCGCGCGTAGTCGACTGCGGGCACGCTGGGGTCTGCAATCCCTGAACCTACAACCATCTGCTATTTCTAAGCCTAAGACCTCCCGGGACCTATTCAAAACTCACCCAAGCCCTCGGGGCTCCAAACCTAACATACAGATAAACTCAAAAACATACTACGGGCTCACCCGTGCGAAAAAATCGCCCAAACAACATCATTAATCATCAGATTAGGCCTCAAGACCCATGATTTCCTTCCAATTTCCGTAAAACATCAAGTTTAGAGTTTCTAGTTCCAAACACGTCTAAAGACGTCCAAACTCAGCCAAACTTTACAGCTATTGCTGAACCCATATATAAGACTTGTACCGGGCGCTGGAACCAAAACACGAGCCCGATACCACAGTCCTTTAATCAAATTTCATTCTAATTCTTTAATTATTTTCAGAAAACAATTTCACAATAAAATTCATTTCTCGGACTTGGGACCTCGAAAATATATTCGGGGTACACACCCAAGTCCCATATTTTCCTACGGATCCTCCCGGATCGTCGAATCACGAGTCCGGGTCTGTTTGCCCAAAACGTTGAACGAAGTGAAACTTAATCAATTTTAATGCCAAAACTTATTATTTTTCTCACAAATTTCATATTCAACTTTCCGGCTACGCTCCTGAACTGCGCACACAAATTGAGGCAACCCCAAGTGAGGTTTTTTTTTCACGGTCTCAGAAGTACAGAGTGGGTAGGAATACAGATGTGACCCTTTGGGTCGTCACATTCTCCACCTCTAAAACAAGTGTTCGTCCTCAAACAGACAAAAGAAATAAGTACCTAAGTCAGGAAAAAGATGGGGATAACGGCTCCGCATATCAGACTCGGACTCCCAGGTCGATGCCTCAGGAGGCTGACCTCTCCACTGAACACAAACAGAAGGAAAACCCTTGGATCTCAACTGACAAACTTGCCAGTCTAGATAGCTACTGGATCCTCCTCATAGGATAAGTCCTTGTCCAACTGGACAGTACCGAAGTCTAACACATGGGCTGGATCACCGTGATACCTCCGAAGCATGGACACATGGAACACTGGATGCACGGCTGACAGGCTAGGCGGTAAGGCAAGTCTATAAGCCACCTCTCCCACTCGATCAAGGATCTCAAAGGGACCAATGAGCCTAGGGCTAAGCTTTCCCTTCTTCCCAAATATCATCACGCCCTTCATAGGTGACACTCGGAGCAAAACCCGCTCACCAACCGTGAAAGCTACATCCCGAACCTTACGATCTGCATAACTCTCTTGCCGCGACTGAGCCGAACGAAGCCTGTCCTGAATGATCTTGACCTTATCTAAGGCCTCCTGAACTAAATCTGTACCTTATAATCGAGCCTCTCCCTGCTCAAACCATCGAACTGGAGATCGACATCGCCTACCATACAACGCCTCATATGGGGCCATCTGAATGCTGGACTGGTAGTTGTTGTTGTAGGCGAACACTGCAAAGGGCAAGAACTAATCCCACGAACCCCCAAAGTTGATAGCACAAGCCCGAAGCATATCCCCCAAAATCTGAATAGTCCGCTCGGACTGACCGTCCGTATAAGGATGAAATGCTGTGCTCAACTCAACCCGTGTGCCCAACTCTCGCTGAACTGCACCCCAGAAATGCAAGGTAAACTACGTACCCCGGTCCGAAATGATAGATACTGGCACACTATTAAGACGAACAATCTCCCGGATATAAATCTCAGCTAATGTCTCAGATGAATAGGAGACTTCCACAGGAATGAAATGTGCTGACTTGGTCTGCCTATCAACAATAACCTATATCGCATCGAACTTCTTCCGAGTCAACGGAATTCCAGTAACAAAATCCATGGTAATCCTCTCCCACTTCCACTCGGGAAGCTCAATCCTCTGAGTCAAACCACCAGGCCTCTGATGCTCATACTTAACATGCTGATAGTTCAAACATCGAGCCACATAAGCAATGATATCTTTCTTCATCCTGAGCCACCAATAGTGCTGCCTCAGATCCTGATACATCTTCGCGGTGCCCGGGTGAATAGAATACCAAGAACTATGGGCCTCCTCTAAGATCAACTCTCGAATCCCATCAACATTGGGCACACAAACTCACCCCTGCAATATCAAAACACCATCTCTATCTAAGGTCACCTTCGTGGCACCTCCATGCTGCACCGTGTCTCTCAGGACACACAAATGGGGATCATCAAACTGCCGATCACGAATACGCTCCAATAATGAAGGGCGAGTGACTGTGCAGGCTAACACTCTGCTAGGCTCAGAAATATCCAACCTCACAAATCGATTGGCCAGGGCCTGAATATCCAAAGCAAGCGGTCTCTGGCTGACCGGAATATTAGCAAGACTACCCATGCTGGCGGACTTCCTACTCAATGCATTGGCACCACATTGGCTTTCCCTGGGTGATACAAAATAGTAACATCATAATCTTTCAATAACTCCAACCATCTCCTCTTCCTCAAATTCAACTCTTTTTGCTTGAACAAGTATTGAAGACTCTTATGATCAGTGTACACCTCACACGTCACACCATATAGGTAATGCCTCCAAATTTTCAAGGCATGAACAATGGCTGCCAACTCTAGATCATGAACCGGATAATTCTTCTCGTGGATCTTCAACTGCCTCAAAGCATAGGCAATGACTCTGCCATCTTGCATCAATACTGCACCAAGCCCAATACGGGAAGCATCATAATAGACTGTATAAGGCCTTAAACCCATAGGCAAAACCAACACCGGTGTTGTAGTCAGAGCTGTCTTGAGC
The DNA here is from genome assembly GCA_026770625.1 of Nicotiana glauca. Classification (NCBI taxonomy): domain Eukaryota; kingdom Viridiplantae; phylum Streptophyta; class Magnoliopsida; order Solanales; family Solanaceae; genus Nicotiana; species Nicotiana glauca. The sequence continues at coordinate 49,004 of MU684772.1, forward strand.
TTCTGAAAGCTCGCCTCACACTCATATGACCATCTGAAATGGGCACCCTTGTGGGTCAATCTGGTCATTGGGGCTGCAATAGATGAAAATCCCTCCACGAACCGACAGTAATAGCCTGCTAACCCCAAGAAACTCCGAATCTCGATAGCTGATGTTGGTCGAGGCCAGTTCTTGACTGCCTCAATCTTCTTCGGGTCCACCTGAATACCCTCTACTAATACGACGTGACCTAGAAATGCGACCGAACTCAACCAGAACTCGCACTTTGAGAACATAGCATATAACTGACTATCATTCAGATTCTGAAGAACCACCCTGAGGTGCTGCTCGTGCTCCTCTTGGCTGCGGGAGTACACCAGAAAATCATCAATAAAGACTATCACGAATAAGTCCAAATAAGGCCTGAACACTCGGTTCATCAACTCCATGAATGCTGCCGGGGCATTTGTCAACCCAAATGACATGACCAAAAACTCATAATGCACATACCGTGTGCGGAATGCTGTCTTAGGGACATCAGACACCCTAATTCTCAACTGCATGACGACCAGGTCTCAAGTCTATCTTTGAAAGTACCTTGGCACCCTAAAACATATCAAACAAATCATAAATCCTCGACATGGATGCTCATTCTTGATCATAACTTTGTTCAATTGACGGTAATCTCATCGAACCATCCTTTTCTTCACAAATAACACCGGCGCACCCCAAGGCGAAATACGGGGTCTAATAAAACCCTTCTCAAGCAAATCATGCAACTACTCCTCTAACTTTTTCAATTCTGGTGGGGCCATGCGATATGACAAAAAAGAAATACGCTGCGTGCCCGGGGCCTGATCGATACAAAAATCAATATCCTTGTCGGGCGGCATACCCGACAGGTTATGAGGGAAAACCTCAGGAAACTCCCGAACCACGGGCACCGAATGAATAGAAGGGACCTCTGTGCTGGAGTCGCGAACATATGCCAAATAAGCTAAACACCCCTTCTCGACCATGCATCGAGCCTTCACATATGATATGACACTGCGAGTGGAACGACCCGGGGTCTCTCTCCACTCCAAACGTGGCAAATTTGGTAATGTTAAGGTCGCGGTCTTGGCGTGACAAATAAAGATATCATAATACGGGGAAAACCAATCCATCCCTAATATAACGTCGAAATCTACCATATCTAAGAGAAACAAATCAACACAGGTCCCAAGACACCCAAACACTACAACACAGGAACGATGAACTCGGTCGACCACTATTGAATCACCTACCGGTGTAGATACATAAACAGGAATACTCAAAGCATCACTAGGCATAACCAGGTATGGTGTAAAATAGGACGACACATACGAATACGTAAACCCAAGGTCAAATAGCACTGAAGCATTTCTATCACAACCCAGAATAGTACCTGTAATGTTTGCATCTGAAGATTCGGCCGTTGGCTTGGCTGCCGGCTGGCCTCCACCCCTGGCAGCCTGAGCTCCACCTCTATGACCTCTACCACCACCTCTAAAACCTCTGCCACCACCTCTAGCTGGCTGGGCAGGTTGTGAAACCTCTGGTGCCTGAATCCTAGTACTAGAACTCTGATGCTAAAAGTTGCTCGAAGCTCGAGGGCAAAATCTGACAATGTGCCTCGGGTCACCACAAGCATGGCAAGACCTCGACTGCTGTGATTGAGCACCCCTCAACCTCGGGCAAGCCCTCCTGAGATGACCATACTCGCAACACTCATAACATCCACGCGACTACTGTAGCTGCGAAAACTGAGGCTGACCCTGTCGACCTGAATGATCACCTGAAGTACCATGAGTGACCTGGAGGGCTGACTGAAAGGGCCTAGAAGGATGGCCTCTACCATAAGAACCTCTACCTCAAGATGAGGTACCACTGAATCTGCCTCTTATTCGACCCATGACCACCTCCCTGTGGCAAAACCCTCTCAACTCTACGGCTCACATCGGCCGCCTCTTGAAATGTGACCTCACTCCCGGCTTGAGTCACTATACCAGGCTGACCTACCACCGCTAACTGAACCTCTGGAACTTGAACCTGGGGAGCTACCTGCTCCGGAGTACGTGTAGCAGAAGTCTAAACCCTTCCTCCAGCCTGAGGATTGGCTGGTGATACTAGAAGCAGACCTGCTCGAATGACACTCTCCACGAAGTCTACAAATCGGACTAGAGCGTCCTGAAGAATTAGGGTAGCAATGAACCCCTCTGGGACCTGAGCTGGGCCCATCTGGACTGCTGGGGCTGGAACCTCCTCCTCCAAATCAACCTGAGGCTCCACCACTGGGGCTACTGCAGGGGACTCAAACTGCTGAACAGTAGATGAGAAAGCGCATGTTCTCGCCATCTGCGGAAGAACAGAGTAGAAATTCAATCGATATTGGGAGGAACAGAACCGCAGGACAAGAAAGAACAACGGTGAAGTTTTCCTAACTCTGTGGCCTCTGGGGATAAATACAGATGTCTCCGTACCGATCCCTCAGACTCTACTAAGTTTGTCCGTGAGTTGTGAGACCTATGTAACCTAGTGCTCTGATACCAACTTGTCACGACCTGGATTTCCCACCCTCGGGAGTCGTGATGGCACCTATTAATAGGAGCTAGGCAAGCCAAATTAATTCGCTTCTTTTATTAATTATCGGTCATTTAATAAAATAAAAACATAATATGATAAAGCAGAAGTCTTAATATGAATAAACTGAAAACAAGTGCGAAAATTCAATTACAGCCTCTACCCAAGACTAGAGTCACTAACTCACGAACATCTACAGAATACTAAATACAGAGTCTGAACAAAATACAATACTGTTTGTTCCGGTACAAGGACAACAAATGAAATAAAGATAGAAAAGACTCCGGTCCATGCAGACGTTAGCAAGGCTACCTCGGGATCTCTGGACTGAAGTCAGCTCCCAATCAACTACTGCTGTCCAACAGCTACTGCTCCGGTACTGTGATCTTTGCAAAAAGATGCACAGAGTGTAGCATCAGCACAACCGACCCCATGTGCTGGTAAGTGCCTAGACTAACCCCGACGAAGTAGTGACGAGGCTAGACCAGACTACCGGATAAACCTGTGCAGATATATATACAAGTACAACAAGATGATAGCGTAAAGTAAACAATTAAATCCGGGAGGGGGAAACATGCTTATGGGGTAGTAGATAAAACAGAATATCAGGCGTGCTTATCATTTCTTCTAACACAGAATAAGAGAAAATAAACCAATTTCACTTGTTTCAATTTCCTCTCGTTGCAGGCGTGCAACACGATCCCATTTCCTCATATCACGTAGTAGGCGTACCATTCGATCACATTTCGTAATATCACGTGGTAGGCATACCACTCGCTCCCATTTCATATATCACATGGTAGGCGTACCACTCGCTCCCATTTCATAATATCACGTGGTAGACGTACCACTCGCTCCCATTTCATAATATCTCGTGGTCAGCGTGCCACGCGATCCTATTTCATAATATCTGTCACATTTCCCTTTTTCCTACTACACCCCGTAAAGGGATATAATAAGGGGAGTTATTTCTAACTTGAAGTAACAATCGAAAAGGGATTTATTTAAAAGATTCAGATTCGCCACTTGGGAGATTTATGGTGTCCCAAGTCACCTATTTAGAATCCCGAATCGAGGAAAAGAGTGACTCTGTTTAACAGTCCACGAACCAGAAAACTGAGTAAGGAATTCTATTAACCCGAGAGAAGGTATTAGGCATTCCCGAGTTCCGTGGTTCTAGAACGATCGCTCAACTATTATATTCGGCTTAAATTATCTTATTTTAACAATTATGAACCTATGTGCAATTTTAACTTTAACTACTTTTATTATCATATTTTTAAAGAGAATTACATCATTAAAACACATCTCGAACTCACGTCACATAAATGCACCCGTGGTTTTTGACATATTTTAACTTCGTGGAGATTTGTATTTGGGTCACATAAATGCACACCCGAATTTTGGAATGTAATATTATTAAACACGCGCCTAAAGCAACTACGCGTTTGCACTTTGCGAGGGCCATGGAATTTGCTAAATGGCCGCCTCGGAATCTAAGGATCAATTCCAGATTAAATAAAGCGAGGGCCACGCAATTGTCACTTTTGTTTGGCATGGTGCACCTCGATTATTTATATATAAAAAGAAAACTAGCTAGTCACTTTTGGGCCTGTCACGACCCCAATCTCGGTCGTGATGGCACCCAACCATATAGCTAGGCAAGCCTGACCATTTATCACTCACTAACCCAATCTGATAACTTATTAATGACAATTTAAGGAAATTACCAGTTTAAAAATAATAAGCCGATATTTATAATAAAAACAATACGGAACAGACTGAAACATCTGAAGAAAACACTCCCAACAGAATTTGGGGTCACAAGTCTAGAACCTCTAACAACGGAGTAACAAATATCTGAAAATACATAAGTCTGGAATGCGGGAATTAAGACTGAATATAAGGGGAGAAGTCGGGTCCTGCGAACGTCAGGCAGCTACCTCGACAACTCTGATAAAAATCTGGAAGACAGGGATTGCTCAGCTAAGTCTCCGGAACACCTGAATCTGCACACATGGTGCAGGGAGTAAAGTGAGTACTTCCAACTCAGTGGTAATAGACATATATAATGGATGAAAGTAAGAAATTCCGAAATACCACAATGTAAAGCTGAAACTATCCTCCTAGCACATTTAACAATAATCAACAATAAATCAATGACAGCCAGATATCAATGTATGAATGCAATGCAATGCATATGACCGCTGCGGCGTACAACCCGATCCATTGAGTACCCGCGCTCACTATGGGGGTTCAGACTCCGGAGGGGCTCCTACAGCCCAAGCGTAATGACATAGTAGCATTCGCTGCGGCGTGCAGCCCGGTGCACAATCAGTCCGAATATATATATGCAAGCAAGCCCCACGAGCACAATCAATTTCCATTTTCGATTCCATTTAACAGGTATTATAGTTTAAGTGATTAAAGCCTTAGAAGATTTCTACTCATTTTTAGACAATATTTAACTCAGGACTGATATCATGGGAACATGCTCAATATCATGGAAGCAGTGATAATAATCCCTAAGGGATCCAAATCGTTGGCTCGCAGCCCAAATATGCTCATAACAATCCAAGTAGGATGTTTACTAGTCAATTTCTAGGCATATAACATAGTATAGACATTTCTCGGATGGACTAAGCCATAGTCCCATCAACAAACGACCCCGCACTCACTGTAGAGTACGTGTCTCGCCTCAATACAGCATCACAATGTGAGATACCGGGGTTTCAAACCCTCAGGTCATCATCTACATCTATTACTCACCTCAAACCGGTTGTAGACTAGTCCGCAATGCCCTTTCCTCTTGAATCGACCTCCTCGCGCGTCGAATCTAGTCAAAACCACAACGAATACATTACTATATGCTAAAGAAACATAACCCAATCGAAATTACTCAGAAAATACTAAAAATCACGAAATTGGCAAAACCCGAGCCCCGGGCCCACTTCTCGAAAAATTCCGAAATTGACATCACTGGATTCCTCGTCTCGCCACGAGTCCGTACATATAAATTTTATCAAAATCGGAGTTCAAATGCTCCTTAAAAATCCAATTTCTCATTAAGAAAACACAAGCCCTAGTTCTTCCCTTTTTACTCAAATTCCATGAATTTAGGTGTTGAAATCACAGTTAGATGACGTTTCTAGGCCATAGGACTTACCTCCAATCAATACCCGTCGAAAACCCTCTTCAAATCTACCAAAATGCTCTTGAGGCGGAGTAAAAATGGTGGAAAAGTGATATGGGTCGCGGATGAAATAACACTTAAAACCATTCTGCCCAGATGTAATTCCTTCTATGCGAACGCGAGGGTCCTCTCTTGTTCGCGATGAACAAAATTTCCACTGGCCAACTTTACCATTCGCGAATGCGTCCACCACCACGCGAACGTGAAGCTCTCTCAAAGCCACTTACGCGAACAAGTTTCGTCTCTCGCGAACGCGATGCACACCCAGCTATCCCTCCGCGAACGCGGAACCATACATCGCGAATGCGTAGAGTAATTCACCTGCCTCCCCAGATCCTTCTTCGCGAACGCGAATCTACTCATGCAAACGCGATGACCAATTTTGGTCTGCAACTGCTGTGCATTTTCTGCAGCAAATCCTAAGTCCAAACTTCCCGTTTAACCATCCAAAATCACCACGAGGCCCTCGGGACCTCAACCAAAAGCACAGATATGTTCTAATACCTCATTCAAACTTGCTCGAGTCATAAAAACACATCCAACAACACAAGAATCATAAAATTACCACGGATTCAAGCCTAAGTTAAACTAAAATTTCCAAAACTTGCATTTGATCAAAAACCCGACCTAAACACCTCCGAATGACCTGAATATTTGCAGACATATCCAAAACCACCTAACGAAGCTACTGCAACCGGTCAGAATTCCATTCCGACCCTCTGATCAAAATCTCACCTACCCACCGGAATTCGCCAAAATTCAAACTTAGCCAATTCAAGCCTAATTCTACATCGGACCTCCAAATTCAATTCTGATTGCGCTGCTAAGTCACAAATCATCCCCCGAAGCTAACCAAATCATCAGAATTCCCATCTGAGCCCTCTAACTATATAGTCAACTTCCAGTTGACTTTCCAAAACAAGCTCCCCTTTAAGAGACTAAGTGTCTCTTTTCCAACTAAAATCAATCCAATTCTATTCAACCAACTCAAATACCGATATTGATTCATAGGGAAGCATAATATGGGGGAAACGGGGCGGTAATTCACGTGATGACGGGTCGGGTCGTCACATCCTCCCCAACTAAAACAAACGCTCGTCCTCGAGCGGGTCAAGAAACGTACCTGGAGGCTCAAATAAGTGAGGATATCTTCTCCGCATCTCCTGCTCGGTCTCCCAAGTGTCCTCCTCCACGGGCCGACCTCTCCACTGCACCTTCACCGAAGCTATGTCCTTTGATCTCAACTTTCGAACCTGACGACCCAAGATAGCCACTGGCTCCACATTGTAGGTCAAGTCATCATCCAACTGGATCGTGCTGAAGTCTAACACATGAGACAGGTCCCCAACATACTTCCGGAGCATAGAAACACGGAACATCGGGTGAACTCCCGACAAGCTGGGTGGCAAAGCAAGCATATAGGCCACCTCCCCAATCCTCCTAAGTATCTCAAAAGGTCCTATGAACCGTGGACTCAGCTTCCCTTTCTTTCCAAACCTCATAACGCCTTTTATAGGTGATACCTTCAATAATACCTTCTCACCCACCGAATAAGATACATCTCGAACCTTCCGGTCGGCATAACTCTTCTGATGCGATTGGGCTGTGCGAAGTCTCTCCTGGATCACTTTCACCTTCTCTAAGGCATCCTGAACTAACTCTGTCCCCAATAGTCTAGCCTCGCCGGGCTCAAACCAACCAACCAGAGATCTACACCGTCTCCCATATAAGGCCTCATACGGTGCCATCTGAATGCTGGATTGATAGCTGTTGTTGTAAGCAAGCTCTGCAAGAGGCAAGTAATCAGCCCAAGAACCTCCAAAGTCAATAACACAGGCACGCAACATGTCCTCCAATAACTGAATGGTACGCTCGGACTGCCCGTCCATCTGAGGATGAAACGCTATGCTCAACTCTACCTGTGAACCCAACTCTCGCTGAAAAGTCCTCCAGAACTGAGAGATAAACTAAGTACCCCTATCTGATATAATAAAAACTGGGACCCCATGCAACCGTACAATCTCCCGGATAAAAATCTCCGCTAACCTCTCCGAATAATAGGTGGTACACACCAGAATGAAGTGCGCGGACTTGGTCAGCCTATCCACAATCACCCAAACTGAATCAAACTTCCTCGCTGTCCGAGGGAGACCACTCACAAAGTCCATAGTAATCCTCTCCCATTTCCATTCGGGAATATCCATGCGTTGAAACATACCACCGGGTCTCTGATGTTCATAATTGACCTGCTGACAGTTGAGACACCGAGCTACATGACCTACAATGTCCTTCTTCATTCTTCTCCACCAGTAATGCTGCCTCAAATCGTGATACATCTTCGCGGTACCTGGATGAATAAAATACCGCGAGCTATGGGGCTCCTCTACTATCAACTCTCGGAGCCCATCCACATTGGGCATGCAAATCTAGCCCCGCATTCTCAACACACCATCATTATCAATAGTCACATCCCTGGCATCATCATGCTGAACTCTGTCCTTAAGGACAAGCAAATGTGGATCATCATACTGACGCTCTCTAATGCGATCATACAAGGAAGACCGAGATACCACACAAGCCAACACCCGACTGGGCTCAGAAATATCTAACCTCACCATCCGATTGGCCAAGGCCTGAACATCAATTGCAAAGGGCCTCTCCTTAACTGGAATGTACGCCAAACTATCCATACTGATTGCCTTTCGGCTCAAAGCATCGGCCACTACATTGGCCTTTCCCGGATCATACAAAATGGTGATATCATAGTCCTTGAGTAACTCAAGCCATCTCTGTTGCCTCAAATTAAGATCCTTTTGCATAAACAAGTGCTGAAGACTGCGATGGTCAGTGAACACCTCACAAGATTCGCCATATAGATAGTGCCTCCAAATCATCAAGGCATGAACTATAGCAGCCAACTCTACGTCATGTACATGGTAGTTCTTCTCATGGGGCTTTAACGGACGAGAAGCATAAGCAATAACTCTACCCTCCTACATAAATACACAACCGATCCCAACTCTCAAAGCATCAAAATACACCGAGTAAGAACCTGAAGCTGATGGCAATACTAGTACCGGAGCTGTGGTCAAAGCTGACTTGAGCCTCTGGAAGCTCTCCTCGCACTCATCCAACCACACAAATGGAGCATTCTTCTGCGTCAACTTCATCAAAGGCGAAGCAATAGATGAAAAACCATTAACGAACCTGCGGTAATAACCCGCCAAACCGAGGAAACTCCAAATCTCTGTAGTTGAGGAAGGCCTGGGCCAACTCTGCACCGCCTCAAAATTCTTTGGGTCAACCTGAATACCATCACTGGACACCACGTTTCCCAGAAAAGCCACGAAACTAAGCCAGAACTCATATTTGGAGAACTTTGCATAAAGCTTCTCCTCTCTCAATCTCTGCAATGCCACCCTCAAGTGCTGCGCGTGCTCCTCCTGGCTACGCGAGTACACCAGAACATCGTCAATAAACACGATCACAAATGAATCCAGATACGACCGAAATACACTGTTCATCAAGTGCATGAATGCGGCTGGGGCATTAGTCAACCCAAATGACATAACCAGAAACTCATATTGCCCATATCTCGTCCTGAAAGCCATCTTCATAGTGTCTGAATCCCTAATCTTCAGCTGGTGATAGTGTGATCGGAGATCAATCTTAGAGAATACCTTTGCTCCTTGAAGCTGATCAAACAAATCCTCAATACGGGGTAGTGGGTACTTGTTCTTCACTGTCACCTTGTTCAACTGTCTGTAATCAATGCACATTCTCATTGTTCCATCCTTCTTCTTTAAAAATAAGACCGGTGCACCCCACGGTGACACACTCGGACGAATGAACCCCTTTTCTAGGAGTTCCTGAAGCTGATCTTTAAATTCCTTTAACTCTGCTGGTGCCATACGATAGGGAGGAATAGAGATGGGCTGAGTGCCCAGCACCAGATCAATACCGAAATCAATGTCCCTGTCCGGCGGCATGCCCGGCAGGTTTGCTGGAAACACATCTGGAAACTCTCTCACAACGGACACAGAATCAATACTAGGAGTCTCAGCTTCGACACCTCTCACAAATGCTAAATATGATAGACATCCTTTCCCAACCATCCGATGTGCCTTTAAGAAGGAAATCACCCTACTGGGAACATAATCGGTCAAACCTCGCCACTCAATCCTCGGAATACCCGGAATAACCAACGTAACTGTCTTGGTATGACAGTCCAGAATAGCATGGTACGGAGATAGCCAATCCATACCCAGAATCACATCAAAGTCTACTATACCCAACAACAATAAATTAACTCAGGTCTCCAGACCCCCCAATAGTAACAAAATAAGATCGATATACGTGATCCACAATAATAGTATCACCCATCGGGGTAGATACATGCACATGCAAGGCAAGACAACCACGGGTCGTACCCAAATGATGAGTAAAATATGAAGATACATAGGAATAGGTAGATCCGGGATCAAATAAGACAGAAGCATCCCTGTGGCAAACTGAGATAATACCTGTAATGACAGCATCTGATGCAATGGCGTCCTTCCTATCTGGAAGAGCATAGAATCGAGCCTGACCACCGCCAGTTCGGTCTTCACCCCTGGGGCGACTTCTGGCTACCTGGCCCCCAGTCCTAGCTGACTGGATAGGTGCTGAAGAATAGGAGCAGAAGATGAGGGCTGATCCCTCTACTGGGACTGTCTACCACGGAGCCGAGGACATTGTCTCCTCATATTACCCAACTCACTACACTCGTAGCAATGACCTGGAGCTGGAGAAGGGGACTGAAGGGAACCCCTCGCTGCAGATGAACCCTGGGCTGAAGAAGTAGGAGTAGTACTCTGAGCTGGAAGGGCGCTAAGTGAAGACTGGCCCTGCTGATAACCTTGGTGACCACGGCCTGAAGAAGCCCCACTGGACTCTGTGCGACCTGACTGAGGAGGTCTGAAGGAACGACCTCTGCTGCGCTGGAACTGGCCCCTAGACGGAGCACCGCTGAAGCTACCTAAACCTCGAGGCCTCTTGGCCTCCCTCTCTGCACGCTCCCGACGATGGTCTGTCTCAATCTGTCGAGCCATATCAACTACCTTCTCAAACGAGGCGGCCACAACCCTCTCTCTAGTCATCAAAATATGAATGGGATGGTTGAGGCCATCCACGAACCTCCTAATCCTCTCCCTATCAGTCGGGATAATCCAAGTAGCATACCGAGCTAGCTGCATGAACCTCAACTCATACTGGGTCACGGTCATGTCCCCCTAAACCAACCACTCAAACTGATGACGTAGCTCCTCCATGCGAGACTGCGGTACATACTTCTCCAGAAAGAGAGCGAAGAACTGCTACCAAGTAAGGGGCGCTGCTTCAACAGGCCTACGCCTCTCAAACTCCTCCCACCAAGTAAATGCAGGACCTGAGAACTGGAAAGTAGTAAAAGCTACTCCACTCGACTCCAATATCCCTACGGTGCGAAGCATACGCTGATAATTGTCTAGAAATCCCTGGGCATCCTCGCCCTCTATACCACTGAACGTCGGAGGCTGGAGCCTGCCAAACCTCTCTAGTCAATGCTGCTCGTCATCTGGCATAGCCGGAACCACAAAATTCGGAGCTGGTGTGACTGGCACAACTGGGGTAACTGGGGAAACTAGGGCAACTTTCAGCCTCTAAACACACACACACACACACAGCAGAAGAACGGATACATATTTCGTCTTCTTTTCAATTTCAATTACTGGCCGCAAAATGGAATTTGACTGAGATTTGGGTTTGAGTTCGTGTTCGATTCGAAATTCCGATATCGATTCGAGTTTCTGTCCCAGGTTCATGGTTCCGATCCTGGTTTTATTTGGATTCTTATCGCGATGTCAAGATCTGGTCCTAGATACGGCGAGCTTCATCCTTGTATTTGTTGTAATCTTCGTTAGTTAAAGACCATCGAAGGTTCAATTCTTCTTTCTCCTTAATGTTATTGTTCAGTTATTTGTGAATGCAAGTAAAAACAAAAATTGTTTGAATTAGTTTGTATGTTTGCTTCATATACTATCGCCCCCGTTGTTTGGGTTAGAACTTGGTTTTCGATCCATGTATTGTTGGCTCAAGGAGGAGTATTGTGATTCCGGATTGAATCCGGATCCTTTTGGTTGTTGTTTGTGCCGCTGTTGAGCTGTGATGATTGATAATTTGTTTGAACCAAAATTGGTAATTTCCTAGTATAGGAGGGAACTCGTATGAATATACACAACTTGAGGGATATGTAATTGGGGTACATGCTTTTCACATTTGGACCGTATGGAGCATTCTATGAGATTAAATTTGAAAATTGATGATAAGGGGTGGTAAATGCATTTGGTTTTTGAGGTTTAGTATTGAAAAATTTGTTTTCTTTCATCAGATCTTTATCAAGTGTTGGTAGTTCTTAGCTCTAGTTTTATCATTTGGTCGAATCCCTTCCTAATGTTGGCTCGAAACAAGATTTTTGGGGGTCGGCTAATAATGAGAAGGGATTTCGAGCCTAAGAAAGATTGTGTTAATTTTGTGTTGTTCCTCACTTAATTATTCGGGTCGTTAGGAGAATCCTTAGGAAATAATCACTTATGAATGTAGTTTGCTTTAATTAAGTACAATCTTTTAAAATAGTTGGAGGCGTGCCGTGCCGAACAAAAATGACGAATTGCGTGGCCCTTATTTTAGTTAATCTTGAATTGATCCTTAGAATTCGGGACGGGCGGTTTAGCGAATTTCACGGCCTTCTCCAAAGATAATAACGCGTTAGTCGCTTTAGGCACATTTTTAATAATCTTACCTTCTTAAATACGGGTGCACATTTATGTGACCCAAATCTAAATCTCAACAAAGTCAAAATGTGTCAAAAATTGCGGGTGCATTTATGTGACGCGGTTCAAGACATGTTTTCATGACGTTGCAATTCTCTTAAAATAATAATAATAAAAGCGGTTCAAAGTTAAAAACACATAGGTCAAAACATGTACTAAAATCAAACCAATAAGCCAAATATGACAGTTGAGCGACCGTGCTAGAACCACAGAACCCGAAAATGCCTAACACCTTCTCCCAGATTAACATAATTCCTTACTCGAATTTCTGGTTCGCGGACTGTTAAACAGAGTCATTCTTTCCTCGATTCGGGATTTTCAACCGGTGACTTGGGACACCATAAATCTCCCAGGTGGCGACTCTGAAATCTTTATAATAAATCCCGTTCCGATTGTCCTTTAATTGGAAAAACTCCTTTATTATACCCTTCACGGGGTGTAAGGAAAAAAGGAGGTGTGACAGATGTTCGAAGCAATAGCAGCGGACAAACAGTAATCAAATCAGCGACCAAACTTTGATGTCGAACATGATTTTTGGCTTAATCGATTCCCATGTTGAAGCAAAAATTCAAAAATCAAACTGAAGATGACTGAATTACCTATATCTTTTTATTTCTTTTTCTGATTCTGAAATTTAAAGAATTGAAACAAAACAAAGAAGGAAATCCATAAATTAAACTTGAGCAATCTTTTTCTGAAAAATTCTCTCCAGTTCTCCGAAATTTCTCTCCAAAAAATCCTCTTTGAAAAATCCCCCCAGAAAAATCCTAAAATTCCTCTAGTTATCAGGCAAACACCTGATGAATGAAGGGCTGGGATTAATCGAACACGCTCCTCATTCATCCAGCATATGCCTTATAGAGGCTTCCATCACGTGAGATGGGAATGGGGACGAAAGAATATGTCAGATACCGTTACAAACATGGTGACGAGGAGAGAGAGGAACGCGTGGGGTGAAGGGGAGCTCACTCGCTCGAGATTTGGATGGAATTTGGGGCTGGATTCAAGTGTTCTCTCTGGAGATGAAGAACAGTCGCATTTTGATTTAGGTATTTTGGACTCTGCTCGTTTGTGTTATGAAACGGGGTGACTGGGCAGGTCATGGCTAAACGGGTTGGGCATCAGGTGGGTTAGGAAGGCATTGGGCTTGGGGGGTTTGAATTAAAATTGCCCAAATGGGGTCTTTTATTAAGAGGACCCTCTTCTTTTTTCTTCTTTGTTTTTTAATTCCTTTTTCTTTTCTTTTCAAATTAAAATAACAACCTAAATTAACTCTTAACCTAAAAAGAAAATAATTTAAACCTAAATGATAATTGACACAGTTAATTAAAAACAAATTAACACAAAAATTACTCAAAATCAAAGCTAGAATTAAAAGTAAAAATTAAACCATTTTTTGTGATTTTCTTTGATGAACAACCTAATTACTAAGTAATTCTTAAAATGCAAAATTAACTCCTAAATTCACATGCAACATATTTTTTTTTTGTATTTTTCACTAATTTGAGACGCACAAACAAAAATGCAAACAATTAACAGAAAATGCCATGAAATTCACAAAATTGCAAATAATAAAATATTTTTTTTTTGAAATAATGGGAGTAATTCATATAGACTAAAAATCACGTGCTCACAGATGCCTCTCTTTGCTCGTAAATACGAAGAGTTTTCGTGCAAAGATAAGTAAGCGGATACGAGCGATTTTTGCCCGTTTGAATACTCCATGTGAAGCATTTTTGAAAGAGTTGACGGCACCCTGCTTTTGAGGTTGCCTACATATCCTTGGCTAAAAAGGAATCAGGTCAGTGTAGTTCGGGAAGTTATGGTAGCTGGGACTACCATGAAGCTGTGGTTTCATTGTTGCTGCTACTATTGCTACTGCTTACTGAACCCCCTTATTACACCATGTCAAAATAAAAGAATTTAGCCTAAGCTACAGTCTAGGAATTACAAAAATCCTATCTATATCTTCAAAATTGCTCCTGTGTTTCTTGTTGCCTTGTTGTCTTGTACTCTCTTGGTAAAATCCACTTGTTGCCGCTTTGAATTGTAAACTGAGATGTTTTCCCTTTCTCCGGGTGAGGCTTGACTGCTGAACTTGATACGTATTCCTATTCTATACAGGTGGACTCCTGACTTCAAAACTTGAATGTATTCCTCTACTATACAGGCGGGCTCCTGACTTCAGAACTTGAATGTATTCCTCTTCTATACAGGCGGGCTCCTGAGTTCAAACTTGAAATGTATTCCTCTACTATACAGGCGGGCTCCTGACTTCAAAACTTGAATGTATTCCTCTGCTATACAGGCGGGCTCCTGACTTCAAAACTTGCAATGTATTCTTTTGCTATACAGGCGGGCTCCTGACTTCAAAACTTGAATGTATTCCTCTTCTATATAGGCGGGCTCCTGACTTCAAAACTTGAATGTATTCCTCTGCTATACAGGCAGCCTCCTGACTTCAAAACTTGAATGTATTCCTCTGCTATACACGCGGGCTCCTGGCTTCAAAACTTGAAATGTATTCCTCTGCTATAGAGGCGGGCTCCTAACTTTAAAACTTGAATGTATTCCTGTGCTATACAGGTGGGCTCCTGACTTCAAAACTTGAAATGTATTCCTCTACTATACAGGTGGGCTCCTGACTTCAAAACTTGAATGTATTCCTCTGCTATCGAGGCGGGCTCCTGACTTCAAAGCTTGAAATGTATTCCTTTGCTATACAGGCGGTCTCCTGACTTCCAAACTTGAATGCATTTTTCTGCTATACAGGCGGGCTCCTTACTTCAAAACTTGAAATGTATTCCTCTGCTATACAGGCGGGCTCCTAACTTCAAAACTTGAATGTATTCCTCTGCTGGGCTTCTTACTTCAAAACTTGAAATGTATTCCTCTGCTATACAGGCGGGCTCCTGACTTCAAAACTTGAATGTATTCCTCTGCTATCCAGTCGGGCTCTTGACTTAAAATCTTGAAATGTATTCCTCTGCTATACAGGCGGGCACCTGACTTCAAAACTTAAATGTATTCCTCTGCTATCCAAGTGGGCTCCTGACTTTGACAAAATAGATAAAAACAAAGAAACTTTTCTGCCCCAGTTTGGTAGCTGGGCACATGGGTGAGTGTTAAACTGAGTCATTCAACCAACTATTATTAAGAATTTAAAAGCTAAATCCTATTATCTATGGAGGTCCTGACAACTCTTAATTGAATCCTATTTTAAACATACAAACTTTGAAACCAACTTATATTTCTCTGGGATATATTTAGCAAAATTATTCTACTCATGATTGTTTTAAAATTTAAACTACGTCCCATTTTTCAGGAGGGTCCTGAAAGTTTATGGTCAAACTTGTTTTGGTACTTGCTTTCCCTTGCGGAGGGTTCCTCCGAAACAAACAAAATTTTCTGCCCCTGTTTCTATCAAAGAAAAATCTTGTCAGTTTAAAATATGGTGGTTGGTTTGTGGCCTTGAACTGTGAGGGAGATTTCTCCTTCACTTCCCACGACGACTGATTTCACTTGAAGACCTTGCTTGTTTATGGACTAACCCCTTTTCTGTCGTCCTCATCACATAAAATACCTTCTCTCTGTTCAGACCCAATATCCTCTGTTTGTTGCATTACATGAACCGGCATCTCCCCAACCTTTGTTTCTCACATGAATCCCAAATCACGTCCATTGTCCCCACTCCGTGTATATGTTGTTCTTTTTTAAATTAAAACTCCTAGCCCCCTGAACTTGAGGTCTGTTGCTCCTTCACTTGCCATGATAACTTTGATTTCTGCTTGGAAGGCCTCGCTTGTCTCTGGTTAACCATTTTTGTCAATCTTGCCGCCGAAAATACCTTTGACCTATTCACCCTAACCCTTTATCTGCTGCATTGTTCATGAATTGATATACCAAGCCTTTGTATTTCGCAAGGATCCCTAAAGCATGATGATTATTACCAGCTCAGTGCTCATGTTGTTTTTCCTGACTTGTTCCACTTTGATGTGTTAGCCAGACCCCGTTTTGCGCAACTGGAAAGTTGATGGCAGATTTTGAAGCCATTTGTCACTTTTTATGACCAAACAAACTCAGGAGGAGGAAGTAGACAAAAAACAAGAACCAGAGTGAAGGACAAAGGGAAGATGATTCCTAAAAAAACTATGAAGTAGAAACCTATCATATGTGGATACCAACTCTAATGACCATGACATGCACCTGTAGATATTCTGTCAAGCACGTCTGATGTTCAGCTCTTGTTGTACCTTTTCGCCGCGAAACTGGGTTTCAATGCTCCGCTTATCCAATCTGATTCACAATCCTTATTCGACTTGCAGTGCCCCAAGGGTTTTCACCGTCAAGCCTCTCTTGTTTGATCCTTTCTCTCAACTTACCGTCGGCTCAAGGTGCCCGTGAAGGTTTTCACCAATAAGAATCTCTCATTTTCTATTTCTCTTAGCTTTCATCGCCTTACGGTGCCTGTGAGGGTTTTCACCAATAAGCCTCTCTCATTTTCATTTTCCTCGCTTGGACCGGAGTGTTGCCCTTGATATGATTCACCTTTACCTGCTCGCTTTGGCCTCTCTCAAAGACTGATCACAAGGTCTTTCTTTGGACCATAATATGGGCTTTTGGATGGGGTTAAAAAAAAGAGTATAAAAGGCTCAAAACAATTCGAATGGGTTAAAAATTACAACTTTTGGAATCAGATTCCTCACAACAACCACAACTTCTGCCCCGCTTTCTTGCTTGGGGACTTTTGGACTTTTGTTTTGATGAGACCGAACTGTGAGGCTGCCTACGTATCCTTAAAAGGAATCAGGTTGACCGTAGTTCATGTCATATGAATTGCTTTGTTGTTGTGATTTTTTTTTTATTCCTCTTTCTCTTTTTTTTCTTTTCTTTCTTCCTTTTCTCTTTTGTTGTTCTGTTGTTTTTGTTGTTTTTCTTTTTCTTTTCTTCTCTTTTTCTCTTATTTTTCTTTTCTTCTTCCCCTTTTTTTCTCTCTATTTTTATTCTTTTCTTTTCTCTTTTTCCTTTACTTATCTTCCTCGCTTGTGTTTCTGATCATTGCTACTGATTTCGAAAGAGGGGTATGAAAGAAACCGAGTAAGGCTCAAAAGGGTCAAAAAAGGGTAAGGTGTTTAGGTATCAGAACAAAATGCCTTCTTCATTCCAATATTCAAAACATGCCAAGTACAAATAACACAGTTAAACAAATATTCGCAACATCTTCTGATTGTGCCAGACTTGATAACCATATCCACACATTCGCCTTTTCATTTGTCAACTTTAAAGCGCTATTGGATAACACTCTAACTCTCATTACCACGAACGACCCCTGTCAATTTGGCCAACTTGCTTTTACGATTTCTTTATGTTCTATCTTCCTCAGTTTCACATGGTTCGGGCTTCAAATGATCTCAAAGGGTTCAGATCTGTTCTTATTTCCCTCAAGTGACCCTGCCATCTTCAAAGTCGTTTCAATGTTTCATGACTAAACTACTTTTGAGCTCAGGCTGAGAATTATGCATGCATGTCATGTCACTAGAACCAGCATGAAAAGAACTATAAGAGGAGAAGAAAACTAAACAGGAATGACTAGAAATAACAGAAAATAGAGAATTGCATTGGACTGACGGCGAAAGAGTTTGGACAATAAAACAAGCATAATAAACTAGGGTACAACCCTTAGAACAAACCTAGACAACACTATATGAGATACTACAACCAAAGTAACTAGACAAAATAAAAGATTAAAAGGGGTTGAGTCACAAGACAATATCCAAATTACAACCCTGCAATAACCTAGACAACAGAATGACAACAAACTAAGCCACCAAAGCTCCCTTCCGGCTGACCAAGAAATAGAGCGTCTTTCCAATTACCAAGCACGGTATCTTAGACACTGAATTCTGTATCAACAATATCAGGAACTTCACAAGTCTTCATCATATTGTTCTTATCAAGTTGCTTTTGGGTTCCTTTTGATGGCTCATTCTTAAGATCAACCTCTGATAGTGCTGAAAGCTTGGTAGCCCTTGGACCTCCGAGGCTCCCAGAAGAATTCTCACATTCCTTTTCAAAATAAGTCATACCCATCTCGTGCGTCTCATTATGCACAGGTGATGGACTTTGGCTAGTGTTTGCTGCATTCGAATTTTGCACGACAATGTCGCCTGCATCAATAAGCTTCTGAATTGCTTTCTTCAGATTCCAACACTTCTCTATGTCATGCCCCGTGGCATTCGAGCAATACGTGAACCTTTGGGAAAAGTCAAACTTCTTTGGAAGAGGATTTGGTATTTTTATCTGGATAGGCTTCAATATACCCGAACTCCTTAGCCTCTGGAATAGATTGGCGTATAACCCTTCCAATAGAGTGTAGGCTTTCTTCTTTCGCAACCTCTCATCCTTACATGCTTGATTGGGCCAGAAACCTGATCCAGGGGGTTTCTGGCAGGCTCGTGGGGGTAGATAAGCATTTTTTAGAGCTGGGTACCGGAAAAGTGATGTATGACTCTGGGAGTTTTGTGGAGAGAAGTAACATTGGGAAGGGTCACCTGGTGCACAAAGATATCCACGAGGACGGTGTCGGGGCTGGGAGTGTTGATCAGGAAAACTCATCGGATCATCTTTTCTGCTTCTCCCTCCCTCACCCAAGCTTTCTGGGATATTCGGAATGTCTTTAGACCAACTCATGATCTTGCCTGACTTGATTCCCTCTTCTACTAACTCCCCCATTCTTAATACCTCATCGAAAGGTCTACCCACAGTCGGGATCATATGATTGAAGTAGGTAGGACCCTGGGCCTGTAGGAAAAGCTCAACCATTTCTTCTTCACCAATCGGGGTATTGACTCGAGCAGCTTGCTTCCTCCATCTGAGCCCAAACTCCCTAAAGCTTTCCTCTGGCTTCTTTTCCATCTTAGATAGCGAGGAATGGTCTAGGTAACACTTGATTTGCATTGAAAGTATCGAACAATGTCTTGAGCCATGTCATCTAATGTAAGCCACTTATCAACATTTTGACGACCATCCCAGTCCAAAGCTGCCCCAGTTAGGCTCTCACTAAAATATGCCATCATCAAGTCATATTTCTCTCCCACACTTCTCACTTCATTGCACAAACCTTTAGGTGGGCGCTACCAGATCCCCAAACCCATCATACAAGCTGAATTTTGGTACTTTAAACCTCATGGGTAGGCGAATGTCAGGAGACACGGACGGTTTTTTGTAATCCACGCTACCCTAATCCCTCATTCCTTGCTTGTCCCTTAAGGACTGTTCTATGCTTTTCAGCTTCCTAGGTACCCCATCTAACCCTTCTCTTCCTGTGAATTTTCCATTTTCAACACGAGGCTCATCCCATAGACCTTGCTCGTGCGAGTGGGAACCTTGTGAGCAACCTCGGAGGGGTAATATTGGGCGTTATGAGCTTTGGGCGGGTATTCATTATCGAGAACTGTGGATGTGACTGGAGGGCACTTTTAGGAAAAGATAGTTGGACGACGAGTGATGGAGCTAGGGTGGCTGGGAATGCTATGATAAATGGGTAGATATGGAGAGTGTGGAGGATCGCCTGGCGTTGTGTCCGGAGTTTGGGTAAGGACAGCGTCTGGGACGCCGGGTGGTGGCGGGGGTGGTGCTTTCCCAGTCATCCATGCCATATACATGTCTGCCACATGTTGTCTCAACATATTTACCTCTTCTACCAACCCGTTGTCCTGTTCAACCAGCTGATTTCGGGAATTGGTATCAACCCACTCAGTTCTGTTGTTCTCTACCATTGTCTTTTGCCTTTGTGTTGTAGGGAAAAGTTACATTAAAAACCACAAACCAACCACCTTTCTGAAATGATATGACAAAATGAAATCATCACGTTATCGTTAGGGCATTTAACATATTGGTATCCACACATTTGGGGAATGAATGCACCTAGGCAGTTGACAATTCCTATTATGCTTTTGATCGGTCGCATGCGTCATCCCGGCCATTTCCTATTTCCGATTGCAAACTTTCTCTTCTCTTTTTTTTTTCTTTTCACTCTTGCCTTTGTTTTCTCTTGTTCTTATGCTCTCCCTTTCTTGATTTTTTTTTATTTTCTCTCTTTTCTTTTTTGTTTTTCCGCTCTTTTTCTTTTCTTTTCTCCTTTTTTCTTGTTTTTGCTCTCTTTTCTTTTCTTTTTCTCTTTTGGTTACGGTCGAATCCTATGGAGATTGCCTACGTATCATGACCCCACATGAATCAGACCAAGCGTAGTTCTTGTAGGTAGAAGGTAAATAAACAACAAAACATTTTTTTTGGAATTTTCAATTTTTCATAACAAAAATACTTTTGATTACAAAAATTCGAAAACCAACAGACCCAAACAAGAACTAATAGACCTCGATGAAAGACGAACTGCAGACTCGAAGAACAGCTTACCCACAAAAAAAGAAAATACAAACTCCGAGACAAACATACACACTCCAAAGGGATCTTGTTCCTAACTGTTATTGGCACACTTGGGCTCGTGCTCGTTCTGCCCATTTATTAGGGTGATTAAGTGAAACAGTCATGATTTTATTCTATGTGACTCCAAAATCAAAATTGACCCCTTTTTTCATATTTTTTATTCTAAAACCGAAAGCCCAGCTTTGCAGATACGGCCTTACAGCACCTCCGGAGGAAGATTTTAAGGCTGTGTCTGCTAACTGGGCAAAAATTTGAAAAAGACCAAAGGCGGCTATTTATGCAAAATCATCCTTCCGGCGTCCCTTTCGAGAACATTCGGCTATTTTTGACAAAAAAAATGGCATCACCTTACCTATTTACAATAAAATAAAATTTGTTCATTTTGGGCTATTTTATCAAAAAGAAGTTGGACCCGATGGGGATTGCCTACGTATCCCACACCCAGTGAGAATAAAACTGGCGTAGTTCAGGCAGATAAAACAAAATCAAATATTTTGAAAACAAACACTTTTTTTCTTTTTTTTCATAGGCAAATAAATAAACTACTTTTTGAAAACAAGACTTTTTCTTTGTTTTTTTTTTTGTTTTTCATTGGCAAATAAAACAAACTATTTTTTGAAAACAAGACTCTTTTTCTTTCTTTTTCATTGGTAAATAAAACAAGACTCTTTTTTTCTTTTTTCATTGGCAAATAAAACAAACTATTTCTGAAAACAAACATATTTTTTATTCTATTTTTTTCTTCATTTTCCCCAAAAAATTCAGCAGAGTATCGACACTATTTGGACATTGATTTTTCCAAAATAGGTGATTAACTCTCTTTACCCTCACACTGCTATTTATTTCCTTTAAAATCCGGTCAGCATGCGAATCCCAAATAAATAAATGCACAAGTAAGATGCATCATGATGGTCTATTATTCCAGGTACACATGTCCTAGACGGACCCAACCCCTGTGTTGAGTCCCCTAAGTCAAAATGCACATAATGCAGATAAGCGTTCCTACTAGGGATCCGGCATGAGGCAGAGTTATTCTAGGTTCAAAACATGGGTATATGTTCTAGGCTGTGTACCCAAGCGGACAACTTGAGTCGAGGAGGGGCTACGTACGAGGAACCAAAAGGCCATCCGACTTAGTAACTTGTTCGGCCTCTTTATTAATTTAAGGTATGATACTAATAGAATAGGGAGTCTCGACCAGCGAGCACATCCCCAAAGGTGAGAAGAGAGGGATTTCATAACAGTTTTATATGTACAATTAAAATAATATCAAAGCGGTAAAAAGCAATATTTTGCACATTAGTCCCAAACATGTAATAAAATCAGATAATAAACAAAGCCAAATACAAAAATTATTCCAAGATCGAATTCCCGAACCCTGAACCGAAGTTCTGGGTTCTTGTTCTCCAGCAGAGTCGCCAGAGCTGTCACACCTCCCTTTTTCCAACTACACCCCGTGAAGGCATATAATAAAGGGAGTTATTTCCAACTTGAAGTGACAATCGAAACGGGATTTATTTAAAAGATTCATAGTCACCACTTGGGAGATTTATGGTGTCCCAAGTCACCGGTTTAGAATCCCGAATCGAGGAAAAGAGTGACTCTGTTTAACAGTCCGCGAACCGAAAATCCGAGTAAGGAATTTTGTTAACCCGAGAGAAGGTGTTAGGCATTCCTGAGTTCCGTAGTTCTAGCACGGTCGCTCAACTGTTACGTTCGGCTTAAATTATCTTATTTTAACAATTATGAACCTATGTGCAAATTTTAACTTTAACCGCTTTTATTATCATTTTTATTTAAAGAAAATTACAACGTCATTAAAACACGTCTCGAACCCACGTCACATAAATGCACTCGTAGTTTTTGACATATTTTAACTTCGTTGAGATTTGGATTCGGGTCACATAAATGCACACCCAAATTTAGGAAAGTAACATTATTAAACATGCGCCTAAAGCAACTACGCGTTTGTACTTTGCGAGGGCCATGGAATTTTCTAAATGGCACGCCTCGGAATCTAAGGATCAATTCCAGATTAAATAAAGCGAGGCCACACAATTGTCACTTTTGTTTGGCATGGCGCACCTCGATTATTTATATATAAAAAAAACTAGCTAGTCACTTCTGGGCCTCAAACTCGTAGCTTATTTGAATCTAATGCTATTAGATTCATGACTATTCAATAGAGACAAACATCAAAATAGGGGCAGTATTAATATTTGATCACAAATGTGAATCTCCATGCATCTCAGATTTGTCTATTGCACTACTGAACCTATTTCAAGATTTTACACTATTGGCCACCTTCATAATGACAAACATTGTTGATACCCCCCTCCCAAATTACGAAATCAGACAAATAACAATGAGAATCTGGAACTAATCTGAAAGTGACAAATATAGAAAGCTCCCTCACTGCAAAAAACCAGTCAGCTTTGCTGTTTTAGCCATTTCAATCTTAGTATCATCTTAATTCAGTAACCCTTTCAACGCTAAACAAATTGAACTCCTAACAAAATTATGATATTACTTGCACTTACTCAAGCAAGAAATCATGAACTATTTATGCAGCAGCCATGATGAGGCAATTAGCCTGAAATATATATAGAACAAGTAAACACCAATAGAAATTAAGCAAGCTCGGAGAAGAGAAAGAACCTAATATTTTGATTTGTTTAGCCAGAGATGATGAACATCATGGTAAACTAAACATGTTGAACACAAAAAAAAAAACAGATGCAACTTAAGATTCAAACATGATTCAACTGGTTTTGTCCATTTAGCCTCAGTCTTTCGCAGTACATAGACCATCGCCATAACCATTAGAGGAAAGAGGAATCAACCCAAGCTGAGCTTATCTAATCTCGTTCAGAAAACTATTTGAACGTGCAACATGGCACAAATGAGACAACAATAATAGAAATCGAAATCACGAACAAATTGCAATACGAACAAAAAAATGAAGCTTGAACCGTCCATTTTAATCTTCTAATTCAGAAACAATGGTGTGATCCATCAAGGAGTGGTCAGAAACCATAGCAAAGGAACAAAAGATATGTACATATCATCACTGAACATGATCTCTAAGAATGATCACTAGCTTAACATTCTCAGAGAACTTGAGTGCCAAGGGAAGAATTCAAACAGATGAGCAATGAACCTCGTCTTAGACACCCTACATTCCACTCCTTCATTCCGGGAGATTGACAATCATTAAGTAATTTCAAAGTTAATCTCAAGAACTTAAGCTTGCACCTAACTTATACTTAACATGGAAAATGACAAAACCGTGAATACTCCTTAGCCAAACAAGATTAGATGTGAGAAATTTGCCTTTAACCACTTTCCAAAATCACTGTTTCAAGTAAAAGAGAGTAGCTGAAATGTTACTTTTCTTTCACCAAAACCCAGCCCGTGAAGGGCAGCACAGATAGACATGCAAAATGACCCTAACACTTATAGCAGACTTCTCGTTTGCGAACCAGGGAGGATCAGTGATGGCAACTCCCAATGGATTCGACTATTTAATTTCAGACTCAACTCACAAACATTAAAGCATTGATTACAGGATTCAAAAGGATTTAGGCTAAAACTGAGAGTAAATGTCTTCAAAAGGGTCCAGATTTCAACTAGTATATGCAATTTGAATAGAGACCAAACGATCCCTCGATTTACTGGAAATTCATGTCAAAACCAGAGAACTTCATGAGAGAATCTGATGAACCGAGTCGATGGCTTAAAACACTGATCTCTCTACATAAACCATTAAAAACTAACACCAGTAAGAGCAAAACAAATACTGCAGCCGAATGACGGACATACAGCCATGAACTGGAGGAGTCATATTTCAAGATTTCAACACAAATACATGAACACCATATTCCGAATGGACTAATAAAATGGACGATTCAGTGTTTAAAGTTATATTCAATCCTTCAGAAAAACGACACATGAATTTTGTTAAAGTTACCCAAAGTCACGGCTCATTGCGTGTTCAACCAATCATCAAAACAACTAAGAAAAAGCCAAGAAATGAACCTGAAATTGTGAAACTCTTCACTTAAACCCGGCTAAATCCAGTAATGGATGTTCGAAGCAATAGCATCAAACAAACATGAATCAAATCAGCGACCAAACTTTGATGTCGAACTTGATTTTCGGCTTAATCGATTCCCATGTTGAAGCCAAAATTTAAAAATCAAACTGAAGATGACTGAATTACCTATATCTTTTTATTTCTTTTTCTGATTCTGAAATTTAAAGAAATGAAACTAAACAAAGAAGGAAATCCATAAATTAAACTCGAGCAATCTTTTTCTGAAAAAGTCTCTCTAGTTCTCCGAAATTTCTCTCCAAAAAATCCCCCACAGAAAAATCCCAAAATTCCTCGAGTTATCAGGAAAACACCTGATGCATGAAGGGATGGGATTAATCGAAATCAATCCCACGCTCCTCATTCATCCAATATATGCCTTCTAGAGGCTTCCATTATGTGAGAGGGGAATGGGGACAAAAGAATCTGTCAGAGACCGTTCCAAACATGGGGACGAGAAGAAAGAGGGACGCGTAGGGTGAAGGGGAGCTCACTCGCTCGAGATTTGGATGGAATTTGGAGTTGGATTCGAGTGTTCTCTCTAGAGAAGAAGAACAGTCGCATTTTGATTTAGGGATTTTTTGCTCGTTTGTGTTATGATATGGGGCGACTGGGCGGGTAATGGCTAAACGGGTTGTGCATCAGGTGGATTAGGAAGGCATTGGGCTTGGGGGTTTTGAATTAAAATGGCCGAATGAGGTTTTTATTAAGAAGACCCTCTTCTTTTTTCTTCTTTATTTTAATTCCTTTTTCTTTTCTTTTCAAATTAAAAACTCCTTTTCTTTTCAAATTAAAATAACAACCTAAATTAACTCTTAACCTAAAAAGAAACAAATTTAAACCTAAATGATAATTGACAGAGTTAATTAAAAATAAATTAACACAAAAATTACTCAAAATAAAAGCTAGAATTAAAAGTGAAAATTAAACGATTACTAAGTAATTCTTAAAATGTGAAATTAACTCCTAAATGCACATGCAACTTATTTTTTTGTATTTTTCATTAATTTAAAACGCACAAACAAAAATCCAAACGATTAACAGAAAATGCCACGAAATTCACAAAATTGAAAATAATAAAATATTTTGTTTTGAAATTATGGGAGTAATTCATATAGGACAAAAATCACGTGCTCACAAAATCTCGTGATCGGCGTGCCACGCGATGCCATTTCTTTCAACACAATACACAATATAATTCCAGCAAGGGAGAAAGATGTTATAATAAACTATCCCGGCAAGGGAACAAGATAATGTAATAAACTATCCCGGCAAGGGAGATCCAGCTATAACCAAAGTTATTTGATTGCTACTTAACACTATTAAATCAATACTCAATCTCAACAATTACTGGCTCAGCGTTAAATATTTCTAACCAAGTCCTCATAAACAACAATTAAGAATTCGATAATTTACCAATTTAGGACTCACGGTCATGCTCGACACCAGTGTATAGATACTCGTCACCATTCCTAAACATCGTACTCGACATATAACAATTAGCAAATAAGACTCTACTCCTATTCCCTCAAGCCAAGGTTAGACCAAACACTAACCTTGAATGCTCCAAACTCAACTCAAGCCTCTAGTACAGCTTTACCCCTCGAATTCACCACCAAACCACTTGAATCTAATCACAAATTACTTGAATGTATCAACAATTGCTAATTGAATCAATTTGAAGGAATGAAAGTGAATTTCCTAAAGTTTTACTCAAAAATTCCCAAAATGCCCCGGAGCCCACGTGGTCAAAACCCAAAGTTCAAACCAAAACCCGATTACCCATTCTCCCATGAACTCAAATATATAAGTTATTTTGGAATCAGATCTCGAATTGAGGTCCAATACCCCCAATTTTAGAAAATCTAGTTCTACCCTAAATTCCCAAATTTCCCCATTGAAATCTTTGTTTTTAAAGTTGAAATTATGTTTAAAGATGTTAAGATGCAAAGAAAATAAGTTAGAAATCACTTACCAATCATTTTGAAGAAGAAGAATCGTTTGGAAAATCGCCTCTTGTGTTTTGGGTTTTGAAAAAGTGAAAAATGACTTAAATTCTCGGCCTTTTATACCCTACTAGAGGCTCAGCGCGGACCGCACAAAAGTGCGCCGCGGCCATGCTCAGGGGCTGGAAATGAGCCCCTTCTGAACCTACCCAGTGCTGACCGCACTGATTTGGTGTGCGGCCGCGCTGGTCGACTTGAACCAATGGCCCCTTTGAACCCAGCCACGCGGACCGCGCAGAAATGCACCGCGGCCGCGCGGCTTCCAGCGCAGACCGCGCGGAATCGACCGCAGGAGCGCTGGGGGCTTGCAATCCCTGAACTTGCAACCATCTGCTATTTCTAAGCCTAAGACCTCCCGGGACCTAATAAAAACTCACACGAGCCCTTGGGACTCCAAACCGAACATATAGATAAACTCAAAAACATACTACAGGCTCACCCGTGCGATCAAATCGCCCAAACAACATCATTAATCATCAGATTATGCCTCAAGACCCATGATTTCCTTCCAATTTCCGTAAAACATCAAGATTAGAGTTTCTAGTTCAAAACACGTCTAAAGATGTCCAAACACAGCCAAACTTTACCGCAATTGCTTAACCCATGTATAACACTTGTACCAGGCGTTGGAACCAAAATACGAGCCCGATACCACAGTCTTTTAGTCAAATTTCACTTCCAATTCTTTAATTATTTTCAGAAAACAATTTTACATAAAAATTAATTTCTCGGAATTGGGACCTCAGAATTTGATTCTGGGCACACATACAAGTCCCTTATTTTCCTACGGACCCTTTGGGACCGTCGAATCATGAGTCCGAGTCTGTTTGCCCAAAATATTGACTGAAGTCAAACTTAATCAATTTTAGTGCCAAAACGTATTATTTTTCTCACAAATTTCGTATTTAACTTTTCGGCTACGTTCCCGGACTGCGCATACAAATCGAGGCAACCCCAAGTGAAGTTTTTTTATTTTTCACCGCCTCAGAAGTACAGAGTGGGTAGGAATACAGGTGATGACCCTTTGGGTCATCACATCCAGTGTGAGCATTGCTTTGGAGTCCATGAGACCCCTCTGAACTTTGACACACTGGGGCTGGATATTACACACTGCACAAGCTATTGATCTTTAAAACAGGCCTTGGTATGAGCACTACCCAGGGTCCTTGAGGCCCGTGGGAACTTTGACACACTAAGATACACTCCCTGGCACTATGAGATGTGGCATTTGAGATTGCGTGAAGGCCTGGGTTCCCCAGGTTTTGCTTTGGGCCTATCCAGACTCCCTATAGTATATTATTATCATTCCTATAATTTATTTACATTTGGCTTGTAATACTAATTTCTTTGTATACAGATATTGGGGAAAGTAGTAAACTGGGAGGGATTATTACATGAAATTTTGAGGGAATTTGGGTAGAAATCATGTCTTAGGTTATTATGATTGTTTGCATGCATTAGAGACCATGTTTCTTAGGGTTACTTACCTATATTAGACACCATGCGTATAGGTATTGCAATATTTGTTCATTTAGAAATTAAGCTTATAGGTTATTGCAATGTTTAGACGCCATGCCTATAGGGTTTAAATCAATCTTATGTGTTTAGACACTACACCTGTAAGTTTTTGAAAACAATCTTTACATGCTGCCAAAGTTTAAAACAGTTTATGCATGTCAATAAAGTCTTGTGCTAATTATTGCATTTGGATATTAAGCCTATAGGGTTTTTGTAAACCGATTTCTGCAAATCTAAATCAGTCATTACACCTAAACAGCATGCCTACTGGATACAGACTGCCTGCCTAAACTTGTTTACTGATTTATTGCACTCGTGATTAATGATTAGATACCATGCTTATAGGACATCAATATTAGATGCCTAGTCAATCCTGTGTGACGACACGGCCGGTCGTCACGTGAGTTGCCGCCCCGTTTTCCCCATATTATGTTGCTCTATGTTTCAATATCAGTATTTGAGTCGATCGGGTAGAATTGGATTTGATTTAGTTGGAAATGAGGCAAATAGTCTCTTAAAGGGGAGCTTGTTTTAGAAAACATCAACCGGATGTTGACTTATGGGTTAGAGGGCTTGGAAGTGGATTCCGATGATTCGGTTAGCTTCGGAGGATGATTTGTGACTTAGGAGTGTGATCGGAATGGAATTTGGAGGTCCGGTGTAGAATTAGGCTTGAATTGGCGAAGTTAGTATTTTGGCGAACTCCGGTTGGTAGGTGAGATTTGGATCAGAGGGTAAGAATGGGATTTCGAGAGTTGCAACAGCTCCGCTAAGATATTTTGGATATGCGTGCAAATTTTTAGGTCATTCGGACGTCGTTTGGTTGGGTTTTTTATCGAAAGTGCATTTCGGAAGTTTTAAAGAAACTTAGGCTTGAATCCGATGTGAATTGATGATTTTACTGTTGATTGACGTGTTTTGATGATTGGAATAAGTTCGTATGATGTTTTGGAATATGTTGGAGCATTTGGTTGATGTCCCGGGGGCCTCGGGGTGATTTCGGATGATTAAACGGGAAGTTTGGACTTATGATTTGCTGCAGAAAATACACAGCAGGTGCAGACCAAATTTGGTCATCGCATTCGCAGGAATATGTTCACGTTCGCGAAGAGAGGGGTTGCCAGTTCATCGCGTTCGCGTGGTTGTCCTCGCGTTCTGGTACCAGGGGACTCGGGCCCTGCCTAAGTAACTCAATGCGTTCACGATGGGTTGAACGCGTTCGCGTAAGAGGAGTGGTCTGTGAAACGCGTTCGCGTGGAGTAGGACGCGTTCGCGTAGTTATAATTCCTGGAGCATCGTGATCGCAGGTTTGGTACCGCATTCGCGT
This sequence comes from Nicotiana glauca, assembly GCA_026770625.1. Lineage (NCBI taxonomy): Eukaryota > Viridiplantae > Streptophyta > Magnoliopsida > Solanales > Solanaceae > Nicotiana > Nicotiana glauca. The sequence continues at coordinate 79,014 of MU684772.1, forward strand.
AGAGAAATTTTTGGTCAAAGTAATTTTTTTCATCGCGAACGCGGAGGGTTTACCGCGTTCGCATAAAGTAAATAACTGGTGGACAGTAGGGCTTTTAAAAATCATTTTGTTCCGCGAATGTAAGCCATTTTCCACCATTTTTGAACCACCTTGAGAGCTTTTTGGTAGAGTTCGAAGGGGATTTTGACGGGAATTGATTGGAGGTAAGTCTCGTGACTTAGAAACACCATTTTATTGAAGATTCAACTATTAATTCTTAGAAATTTGGGTAAAAATTGGAAGAACTAGGGCTTGGGTTTTGGAATGTAAATTTGGAATTTGAAGGGGCATTTGAACTCCGATTTTGATGAATTTGATATGTATAGACCCGTGGCGAGACGATGAATCCGTTCATGTGAATTTCGTAATTTTTCGAGAAGTGGGCCCGGGGCTCGGATTTTGCCAACTTCATGATTTTCGTTGTTTTTCGAGTCTTTTCGATTGGGTTATGATTCATTATCCTATTGTGACGTATTACTTGTGGTTTTGGTCAGATTCTACGCACGAGGAGGCTGATTTGCGAGGGAAGCGCAAGGCGAGCTAGGATTTCGGTCGGCTTGAGGTGAGTAATGGTTATAAATGATGTTCTGAGGGTTTGAAACCACATAGTTATGTTGAGATGAGATGCGTGTTGTATGATGAGTGTGGTGATTTTACCGTTGGGGATTCGGACTCGGTCCATCCCGATTGATGACTCTACTGTACTTTTGACTGAGACTGAGTTAATATCAGTATATTTTGGGCTAATTGCCATGTTTGGGGTCTTGTGCCGATCTGTAGAACCCTTAGGGGGCATGTTGAGCTAGTTGACCTCACTTTACCTGTTGAAATCATACTCTCAGTCATATTCCTAACTATAAAAACATAATATAAACCGGCCTTAGCAATTTGCACTCTAAATGAGGAATACCAGGGGTTGGAAACCCTATCTTAGCTGAGTGGGCCCGAGAGGCCGAGTCTATATTGACTGAGAGGGGTCAAGGACCCCATAGTGAGCTTATTTGATATACACCGGATCGGGCCGCATGCCGCAGCAGTATATACATATATACATATATGGATCAGACTGCACGCCGCAGTAGTATATTATATGGATCGGACTGCACGCCGCAGTGATATAGTATATGGATCGGACTGCACACCGCGGTATTATAGTGCTTAGGCTGTAGGTGCCCCTCCAGAGTCTGCACACCCTCAGTGATCGCAGTCGACTATTATTATTGGATCGGGCTGCACGCCGCAACAGTATTCTGTACGGATCAGGCTGCGCGCCGCAAAAGTGTTTGGTAAATTGCCAGACTTTGAGAGATATTCGCATGTTTTCCCTGCTTAGCTGTTATTTACTACCTTTACTGTTGGTTATAGAACTGTGTAGTGCTTTTACGAGAATTCTTACTTTCAGTTGTTATTTATTGCTATTACTCACTGAGTCGGAGTACTCACTTTACTCCCTGCACCTTCTATGCACATACAGGGATCCCGGAGGCATATCTGAGTTGTTATTGCTGCCCAGTCTATTTTATCGGAGTCATCGAGGTAGCTGCCTGGCGTCCGCAGGACTCGATTTCTCCTCTTGTCTTTCTTTTCTTCCATATCTAGACTTTCATATGTATAGGATGTTGCTCAATTGTATCTAGAGGCTCTGACTCGTGACGCCAAATTTGATAGGGGCTGTATTGGTATTATTATTGTTTCCGCACTGCTTTTATTATTATCACAGATTGAAATTTTGCTTAACTGATGATTAAAATTCTAATAGCTGATAAGGAGTTTCGTATTTGGGGTTGAGAGTGTTCGAAAGGTCGGGCTTGCCTAACAAGGTGTTGGGTGCCATCAGGACAGGGGTTTGGGTCATGACAAGTTGGTATCAGAGCCTAGGTTACTAGGTCTTGCGAGTCATGAGCCGATTTAGTAGAGTCTCGCGGATCGGTACGGAGACGTCTGTACTTATCCTCGGGAGGCTGCAGAACCTTTAGAAAAACTTCATATTCTTGAAATTCTTGTCGTGCGACTTTGTTGATCCGAGAACTAAACATCTGTATTCTATTCTTTCGGAGATGGCGAGAACCCGTGCTACCGGACGTGGAGAACGACCACCAGTACCACCCCTTCAAGGCCGTGGACGCGGTCGTGGTCGTGGTCGAGGCAGAGTAGTAGAGGCAGCATCTGTTAACCTACCAGTTGCCTCAGTTCAAGGCCATACTCCAGTTGTTGATGCTCCAGCAGCACCTGTGAAGGCACCAGTAGTGCCCATTGTGATTTCGAGTCTCCAAGAGACCTTGGCCCAGATACGATCCGTTTGCACTGGCCTAGCCTAGGTAGTCTCAGCCACGACCACAGCGGCTACCTCTCAGGCAGGGGGAGGCAGTCAGACCCCCGCTGCTCGCACACCCGAGCAGGTGACGCACGGTTTATAGACACCGGGAGCAGCTCCAGCTCAGCCGGTGGTACCAGTTCAGGATTTTGTGGTTCCAGCTATGCCAGACGATGAGCAGCGTCGTCTCGAGAGGTTTAGTAGGCTTCAGCCTCCAGTTTTCAGTGGTGCTCAGGGCGAGGATGCCCAGGGGTTTCTTGACAAGTGTCAGTGTATGCTTCGAATGACATGGAGTTTGGAGTCCAGTGGGGTAGCATTCACCGCATATCAGTTCACTGGGGCTACCTTCACATGGTGGGAGGCATATGAGCGGTGCAAGCCAGCAGGTGCAGCGTCGTTGTCATGGCAGGAGTTCTCCACTATCTTTTTGGAGAAGTGGGTACCATGGTCTTAGAGAGATGAGCTGCGTAGGCAGTTCGAGTGGCTTCGACAGGGAGACATGACTGTGACCCAGTATGAGGCGAGATTTTCTGAGTTAGCCCGTCATGCCTCATGGATGGTTCCGACCGACAGTGAGAGGATCAAGAGGTTTGTAGATGGACTTAACTATCACCTTCGTATTATGATGACTCGAGAGAGAGTCCTAGGTATTTCCTTTGAGGATGCAGTTGATATTGCTCGTGATATCGAGTTGGCTCGCTATCAGGATAGAGAGGAGAGGGAGGCCAAGAGGCCTCGAGGTTCTGGTAGCTTCAGTGGTGCTCCGTCTAGGAGTTAGTCCCAGCAGAGCAGAGGTCAATCATTTAGGCCTCCTCAGCCAGCTCGCTCAGAGTATCGTGGGTCATCTTCTGGTCGGAGTTATCAGGGCTCTCAGCAGACTCAACCATCTCTTAGTGCACTTCTAGCGTAGAGTACGTCTCATGCCCCATCTGTTCAGGGTTCATCCCGATCGAGTGCATCAGCTAGCCATTTTGGCACGAGGGGTTCCCTTCAGTCCCAGTTCCCAGCACCCGGGAGTTGCTACGAGTGTGGTGAGTTCAGGCATATGCGGAGGGAGTGTCCTTACCGTGCAGCCAGTACATCTCAGCAGAGGGGCCAGCCCTCATCTTCTGGCCCAGTATCTTCAGCACCCGCCCCGCCCGCTAGGGGTGAGGGTCAGGAAGCTAGGGGCCGCCCTAGAGGGGGAGGTCGATTGGGTGATGGTCAGGCTCGATTCTATGCTCTTCAGGGCCGGTCGGATGCTATTGCTTCGGATGTTGTTATCACAGGTATTATTTCAGTCTGCCACAGGGATGCCTCAGTTTTATTTGATCCCGGTTCTAATTATTCCTATGTATCCTCATACTTTGCCCATCATTTAGGTACGACCCGAGGGAGTCTTGCTTTGCCTGTGCACGTATCTACCCCGGTAGGCGATACTATTGTTGTGGACCATGTATATCGGTCCTGTCTTGTTACTATTGGGGGTCTGAAGACCCGAGTTGACTTTTTGCTATGGAGCATGGTAGATTTTGATGTTATTCTGGGCATGGATTGGCTATCTCCGTGCCATGCTATTCTAGACTATCACACCAAGACAGTCATATTGGCTATATCGGGTATTCCGAGGATTGAGTGGCGTGGGATGACTGACTATGTTCCCAGTAGCGTGATTTCCTTCCTAAAGTCGCAACGGACGGTTGGGAAGGGTTGTCTATCGTATTTGGCTTTTGTGAGAGATTTTGGAGCTGAGACTCCTAGCCCTGATTCTGTTCCCGTTGTGAGGGACTTTCCAAATGTGTTTCCAGTGGACCTGCCTGGCATGCCACCGGACATGGACATTGATTTCGGTATTGATCTGGTGCCGGGCACTCAGCCTATCTCTATTCCTCCCTATCATATGGCACCAGATGAGTTAAAGAAGTTGAAGGAGCAGCTTCAGGAACTCATAGATAAGGGGTTTATTCATCCTAGTGTGTCACCGTGGGGTGCACCGGTCCTATTTGTGAAGAAGAAGGATGGCACAATGAGAATGTGTATTGACTACAGGCAACTGAACAAGGTGACAGTGAAGAATAAGTATCCACTACCCCGTATTGATGATTTGTTTGACCAGCTCCAGGGAGCAAGGGTATTCTCTAAGATTGATCTCCGTTCAGGCTATCACCAGTTGAAGATTAGAGATTCAGATATTATAAAGACGGCTTTCAGGACTAGATATGGGCACTATGAGTTTCTTGTTATGTCTTTTGGGATGACTAATGCCCCAGCCGCGTTCGTGCACTTGATGAACAGTGTATTTCGGCTGTATCTGGATTCATTCGTGATTGTGTTTATTGATGACATCTTGGTGTACTCGCGTAGCCAGGAGGAGCACGCACAACATTTGAGAGTGGTATTGCAGAGACTGAGAGAGGAGAACTTTTATGAAAAGTTCTCCAAGTGTGAGTTTTTGCTTGGTTATGTGGCTTTCCTGGGGCACGTGGTGTCTTGTGATGGTATTCAGGTTGATCCGAAGAAGATAGAGGCGGTTCAGAGTTGGCCTACACCGACCTCAGCCACGAAGATTCGTAGTTTCCTTGGGTTGGCAGGGTATTATCGCTTGTTTGTTCAAGGGTTTTCTTCTATTGCATCGCCCTTGACCAAGTTGACTCGGAAGGGTGCTCTATTCGTGTGGTCCGAGGAGTGCGAGGAGGGCTTTCAGAAGCTTAAGACAGCTTTTACCACAGCTCCAGTGTTTGTATTTCCCTCAGCTTCAGGTTCTTACACTGTGTATTGTGATGCTTCTAGAGTTGGGATCGGATGTGTGTTGATACAGGAGGGTAGAGTTATTGCATATGCTTCTCGTCAGTTGAAGCCTCATGAGAAGAACTACCCCGTGCATGATCTGGAGTTGGCTGCTATAGTTCACACTTTGAAGATTTGGAGGCACTACTTATATGGCATGTCGTGTGAGGTATATACTGATCATCTCAGCCTTCAACTCTTGTTCAAATAGAAGGATCTTAATTTGAGACAGCGGAGGTGGATTGATTTACTCAAGGATTATGACATTACCATTTTGTATCATCTGGGGAAGGCAATGTAGTAGCCGATGCTTTGAGCTGGAAGGCGGTGAGTATGGGTAGTTTGGCGTACATTCCAGTTGGGGAGAGGCCCTTCGCAGTTGATGTCTAGGCTTTGGCCAATCGGATGGTGAGGCTAGATATTTCGGAGCCTAGTTGGGTGTTGGCTTATGTAGTATCTCGGTCTTCCTTGTACGACCACATCAAAGAGCGCCAGTATGATGATCCACATTTGCTTGTCCTTAAGGACAGGGTTCACCATGATGATGCCAGGGATGTGACTATCGATACTGATGGTGTGTTGAGCATGCAGGGCCAGATTTGGGTGCCCAATGTGGATGGGCTTCGGGAGTTGATATTGGAGGAGGCCCACAGCTCGCGGTACTCTATTCATCCAAGTGTCGTGAAGATGTATCAGTATTTAAGACAGCACTACTGGTGGAGGAGAATAAAGAAGGATATTGTGAGTTATGTAGCTCGGTGTCTCAACTGTCAGCAGGTCAAGTATGAGCATTAGAGGCCCAGTGGTGTACTTCAGCGCTTGGATATTTCCGAGTGGAAGTGGGAGAGGATTACTATGGATTTTGTGAGTGGTATCACTCAGACAGCGAGGAAGTTTGATTCGATTTGGGTGATTATGGATCGGCTGACCAAGTCCGCGCACTTCATTTCGGTGTGTAACACCTATTCTTCAGAGCGGTTAGCAGAGATTTTCATTCGGGAGATTGTTCGATTGCATGGGGTCCTAGTTTCTATTATCTTGGATAGAGGTACGCAGTTCACTTCCCATTATTGGAGGACTTTTCAGCGGGAGTTGGGTACACAGGTAGAGTTGAGCACAACATTTCATCCTCAGACGGACGGACAGTCCGAGCGTACTATTTAGATATTGGAGGACATGTTGCGAGCCTGTGTTATTGATTTTGGAGGTTCTTGGGCTGAGTTCTTGCCACTTGCAGAGTTTGCTTACAACACAGCTATCAGTCCAGCATTCAAATGGCACCGTACGAGGATTTATATGGGAGACGGTGTAGATCTCCGATTTGTTGGTTTGAGCCCGGCGAGGCTAGGTTATTGGGGACAGACTTGGTGCATAATGCTTCAGATAAGGTGAAGGTGATCCATGAGAGACTTCGTACATCTCAGTCGCATCAGAAGAGTTATGCGGACCGGAAGGTTCGATATGTATCTTATATGGTGGGCGAGAAGGTCTTGTTGAAGGTTTCTCCCATGAAGGGCGTTATGAGGTTTGGGAAGAAAGGGAAGCTGAGCCCGCGGTTCATAAGGCCTTTTGAGATTCTTAGAAGGATTGGGGAGGTGGCCTATATGCTTGCTTTGCCACCCAGCCTGTCGGGAGTTCATTCGGTATTTCAGGTATCTATGCTCCGGAAGTATGTTGGGGACCCGTCTCATGTGTTGGACTTCACTACAGTTCAGTTGGATGATGATTTGACCTATGATGTGGAGCCAGTGGCTATTTTGGGTCGTCAGGTTCGGAAGTTGAGATCAAAGGATATAGCTTCGGTGAAGGTGCAGTGGAGAGGTCGGCCCGTGGGGGAGGCTACGTGGGAGATCGAGCAGGAGATGCAGAGCAGATATCCTCACCTATTTGAGGCTTCAGGTATGTTTCTTGACCCGCTCGAGGACGAGCGTTTGTTTTAATTGGGGAAGATATGATGACCCGGCCCGTCATCACGTAAGTTGCCGCACCGTTTTCCCCATATTATGTTACTCTATGTTTCAATATCAGTATTTGAGTCGATCGGGTAGAATTGGATTGGATTTAGTTAGAAATGAGGCAAATAGTCTCTTAAAGAGGAGCTTGTTTTGGAAAAAGTCAACCGGATGTTAACGTATGGGTTAGAGGGCTCGAAAGTGGATTCCGATGATTCGGTTAGCTTCGGGGGATGATTTGTGACTTAGGAGTGAGATCAGAATTGAATTTGGAGGTCCGGTGTAGAATTATGCTTGAATTGGCGAAGTTAGTATTTTGGCGAACTCCGGTTGGTAGGTGAGATTTTGATTCGAGGGTCGGAATGGGTTCCGAGAGTTGCAGTAGCTTTGTTAAGAGATTTTGGATATGCGTAAAAATTTTTAGGTCATTCGGAGGTCGTTTGGTTGGGTTTTTGATCGAAAGTGCATTTCGGAAGTTTTAAAGAAACTTAGGCTTGAATCCGATGTGAATTGATGATTTTACTGTTGATTGACGTGTTTTGATGATTGGAATAAGTTCGTATGATGATTTGGGATATGTTGGTGCATTTGGTTGAGGTCCCGGGGGCCTCGGGGTGATTTCGGATGATTAAACGGGATGTTTGGACTTAAGATTTGCTGCAGAAAATACACAGCAGGTGCAGACCAAATTTTGTCATCGCGTTCGCAGGAATATGTTCGCGTTCGCGAAGAGAGGGGTTGCCAAATCATCGCGTTCACGTGGTTGTCCTCGCGTTCGCGTACAAGGGGCCTGGGGCCCTGCCTAAGTAATTCAATGCGTTCGCGATGGGTTGAACGCGTTCGCGTAAGAGGAGTGGTCTGTGAAACGCATTCGCGTGGAGTAGGACGCGTTCGCGTAGTTATAATTCCTGGAGCATCGCGATCGGGGGTTTGGTACCGTGTTAGCGTAGAGAAATTTTTGGTCAAATTAATTTTCTTCATCGCAAACGCGGAGGGTTGACCGCGTTCACATAGAGTAAATAACTGCTGGACAGTAGGGCTTTTAAAAATCATTTTGTTCCGCGAAGGTAAGCCATTTTCCACCATTTTTGAACCACCTTGAGAGCTTTTTGGTAGAGTTTGAAGGGGATTTTGACGGGAATTGATTGGAGGTAAGTCTCGTGACTTAGAAACACCATTTTATTGAAGATTCAACCTTTAATTCTTAGACATTTGCATAAAAATTGGAAGAATTAGGGCTTGGATTTTGGAATGTAAATTTGGAATTTGAAGGGGAATTTGAACACCGATTTTGATGAATTTGATATGTATAGACTCGTGGCGAGACGAGGAATCCGGTGATGTGAATTTCGTAATTTTTCGAGAAGTGGGCCCGGGGCTCAGGTTTTGCCAACTTCGTGATTTTCATTATTTTTCGAGTCTTTTCGATTGGTTTATGATTCATTAGCCTATTGTGACGTATTCCTTGTAGTTTTGGTCAGATTCTATGCACGAGGAGGCTGATTTCCGAGGGAAGCGCAAGGCGAGCTAGGATTTCGGTCGGCTTGAGGTGTGTAATGGTTATAAATGATGTTCTGAGGGTTTGAAACCCCGTAATTGCATTATGTAGTGCTATATTGAGATGAGATGCGCGCTGTATGATGAGCGTGGTGATGTTACCGCTGGGGATTCGGACTAGGTCCATCCCGATTGATGACCCTACTGTACTTTTGATTGAGACTGAGTTAATATCAGTATATTTTGGACTAGTTGCCATGTTTGGGGCCTTGTGCCGATCTGTAGAACCCTTAGGGGGCATGTTGAGCTAGTTGACCTCACTTTACCTATTGAAATCATACTCTCAGTCATATTCCTAACTGTAAAAACATAATATGAACCGGCCTTATCAATTTGCACTCTAAATGAGGAATACCTGGAGTTGGAAACCCTGTCTAGCTGAGTGGGCCCGAGAGGCCAAGTCTATATTGACTGAGAGGCGTCAAGGACCCCATAATGAGGGTATTTGATATACACCGGATCGGACTGCACGCCGCAACACTATATACATATATACATATATGGATCGGACTGCACGCCGCAGTAGTATATTATATGGATCGGACTGCACGCCGCAGTGATATAGTATATGGATAGGACTGCATGCCGCAGTATTATAGCGTTTGGGCTGTAGGAGCACCTCCGGAGTCTGCACACCCCTAGTGAGCGCAGTCGACTATTATTATTGGATCGGGCTGCATGCCGCAACAGTATATACTATTATTGGATCAGGTTGCATGCCGCAACAGTATTCTGTTCGGATCGGGCTGCGCGCTACAGTAGTGTTTGGTAAATTGCCGGACATTGAGAGATATTCGCCTGTTTTCCCTACTTAGCTGTTATTTACTGCCTTTACTGTTGGTTATAGAACTGTGTAGTGGTTTTACGAGAATTCTTACTTTCAGTTGTTATTTATTGCTATCACTCATTGAGTCGGAGTACTCACTTTATTCCCTGCACCTTGTGTGCAGATACAGGTATCCCGGAGGCATAGCTGAGTTATTGTTACTGCCCAGTCTATTTTATCGGAGTCATCGAGGTACCTGCCTGGTGTCCGCAGGACCCGATTTCTCCTCTTGTCTTTCTTTTCTTCCGCATCTAGACTTTCATATGTATAAGATGTTGCTCAGTTGTATCTAGAGGCTCTGACTCGTGACGCCAGATCTGATAGGGGCTGTATTGGTATTGTTATGGTTTCCGCACTGCTTTAATTATTATCACAGATTGAAATTTTTCTTAACTGATGATTCAAATTCTAATAGCTGAAAAGGAGTTTCGTATTTGGGGTTGAGAGTGTTCGAAAGGTCGGGCTTGCCTAACAAGGTGTTGGGCGCCATCACGACCTGGGTTTGGGTCGCAACAGCCTGTAAGGCGACTAAAATCCTGCAAAACTGTAAAACTATGCTATGTTATTTATGATTGCCCTTAATCAATAGGTTTCTTAAATCAGTAGGCAAACTGATTAAGTTTTGTTTTTCACTCTGGTCTTAACTCAATAATTCATATTCTCTGTTCACCTAGATATCCTGGTCTAGGGCTTCTCTTAAATATCTGAAACCTGTGTTTGAGACGTGCACTTGCTTGCACTGTTTGTGGAGGTAAAACTTGAGCATTGAATTGTTCTATCTTTGGTCCAGTCCTAATTGTTTTGATTGTCCTCTAGATTTTTATCCTTTAAGTACCTTAGGATAGTCTAGAACTACCTAAATTAGAGGTCCTAAATGTGAGCACGTGATTTTTGCCCTATGTGAAATACTCTTACAAATTAAAGAAATAGATTTGTTTTCCACTTGTTTGCAATTTTATAGGATTTTTGTAGGAATTTGTGTTAATTGTTTGCATTTCTGTGCATGTTTACTCTTATTAAAATCAAGAAAAATACAAAAAAAAAATACCATGCATTGCATTCAGATTTATTTTCCATGTTTTGAGGATTAATTAGTTAATTAATTGTTCTACTAAAATGAAAATCACAAAAAATGGTTCGTTTTTTGCATTTTTAGCTTTAATTTTAGATTAGTAGTTTTTCTCTTTTAATGTAGCGTCAGTTAATTGTTATAAATTTTATAGTTGGATATTTAGTTTAATTTTTACAATTTGGAGTAATTTAGGATTTTAATTTAGGTTTTTTATTAATTTAAGAAAAAGAAAAAGAAAACAAAAGAAAAGGGAATTAAGAAAAAAAAAAAGAGGGCTTGAATTAGTTTCGAAATTGGGCTGCTTTACACCCAAACCCGCCCCAAATGCAGGCCCAAAATCAGATTACCTGTTGCAGCCCCCCATCTAAACCAAAGACCCCGTTTTGCCCGTACCTGATCACAGTCATTGGATCCTAGTGATCCGACGGTTCGGAACTAACCCTCCCCTTAATATAAAACTGTCCTAACCGATTTCCCCTCCCCCCTCCCCATTTTGAACCCCCTTCATTCTCCTCACCCAAACCCTAGTGAACCCTAGCCGCCTAAAAAACCCTGCCACCTCCACCGCTAACCACCACCGAAAATTGCCTCACGACGCTTCTGGTGCTCCAAACACTCCAAAATTAACACCCCATAGTCTCCTTTCCCTCCCCTTTCCGAATCAACAAACCTTTTCTCCAAAATCCCCACCCAAATCCTTAAATCTTAGATCTAAAAATCAGATTCTAAACCCTAGTTCACGCAAATCACCCCAAAATCTCACCAGCTCATCTTCCTACTCCCCTCACCCCTAACATCCCACTGGTTTGCCCAAAAAGCCTCTTAAATTTGAGCAATTTTTAGATCGAAATTCTGGAAAGAAAGGAAAGCCTAAAAAATCTACATTAGGTTGATTCCAGAAGTTTTATGACTCAAATCTACATGAGTCAATTGCTTTTGACAAGAGCAATTGATTCATTTGGGTTTGATTTGTTTTCAAACCTGCCTGAATCCATTCAAGCTCCGGCATGGTCCTCCGAGTCCAGTTTATTTCTTACATTAACATAGGCAATTTCTTGCATTGTTTCTATCTCTTTTCTTTGTCGTTTTCTTTTCTTTGATTTTCTTCATGTTTGTTGTTCTATTTTTACCGCATGCTTTAGGTTTCTTATTTTGTTCAAAATTATTTGTTTACTCCTGTGTTTAGCGATTTAGACTAATGTAGTTATTAGGGTTAATTTATGCATTTTTATCATAATCATTAGTTGGTCAGTTTTTCGGCCAGGGTTTGTTAAAAATTGGTTTAACTTGTGTCCAGTTAATTCAATTTAAAATCAGTGTGTTGGTTTCCTTTTGTTGGTTTGATTTCCTAATATAATGATGTTGGTTTTGTTCAATGGGTTTTATTCTTAGAAGATGGCTCATTACTGATTAATTCTGGACTCGTGTTAGTGTTAGGTCTAAATATTTCTGCTTTTGTCTTATTTCTTATTTCAGTTCATGATAAAAGAATTTAGGTTTAGTTAAAGGTTTAATTGAATTAGTATTTGTTTCTTTGATCTTTATTGCCTCTTTGATTCTGGTTTTTTGTTATTAGTCCTAGTTTGTTTATTAGTAGGAACTCCTAGGGTCTTAATTGAACAAATAAAAACTTAGGAGATTAATTTAGGAATAGGAAATAGGATTTTTGGAAGGGAAGCTTCTAATATTTTGGGCAGCTGGCCCAATTTTGGCCAGCACAAATGTTGGAACCAATCAAAAGTTTCCAGTTGTCCCAATTCTGTTAAAAAAGATGTTGTGTGAGGGAATAATTTCCATTCTATTTTAGCAGCACATGGAACTCTTAAGGGCTATATATAGACATTTTCTTTCGCACAAAATTGAGAGATTCATACCCTAAGAAAATACACAAAAAATTTTCTGCATTATTGGTTGGTCTTCTAATTTTATTTTTAGAACTTTAAGAGCTTTTCATGGAAATTCTGGTTTTCTGGGTCTAAAGAAGGTTCAAAGAAGCTGAAACCAGCTGTTGATTACTGCTGTCTCATTACTTTTTTTTTGCTGAAGCATTCTTTCTATTTTTCTTTGCTGTTTCAGGTATGTCTTGAACTTTGAAATTGTAGAAAAATGAAGTTGTAGCTCATTGTTTGTTAATGGAATTGATGTTCTTCATTTTGAGTTACTGTCTAAAATGTTTATTTTATAGTTCTTCTACAATTGTTGTTTTATTAAATATGTTATCATTGTAGGAATAGTGCTCATAACCTAGAGATTCAAATCAATTTAGAAGTGATATATTGTATCGAGTATTTCATTAAACACTTTTAATGTATAAGTGGACTGTTAAAGAACTTGGTTAAACAGGCTGTGTTTGTCAATTCCAGCCTACGTTTTATTTAACACTTGTACGGTGGATTGCAGTTAATGCACTTAACTAGTTGTTATAAATTGTATATTCATTGAACCGATTTCACAATAGCATGAGTTAGTGTATGGTCAAATTTGAGGCTTAGTTCCTATTAATGGCATGACTTAAATTGGAATTTTCTGCTGATTTTTGATGTTTTCGCATATGCTGTAAAAAGAGAATCTGAATTTTTTGGTTTGGGCCTGGCTAAGGCCCAGGCGAGGTAGCCTGGTGGAACTTAAGCTGGGCTGCCTTCATTTGAATTTATTCATTGTCTTCGGGCTCAACTTCAGACCAAAACGACCTTGAACTCCTGTTCTATTTCTTTTGACTAATAAATTGGTTTCCTTGTCTGGGAACTGGGCTGGAAATTAGCCCAATTAAAAGGTCACGCCATGGCAAGCCAGCGTGTTCGCCTCTGGTACCCTAAATATGTATTGGGCACAACTTTGAGCCCAACTGATATTGATTATTATCTGTGGATCACTCAACGGGCTACTGTTGGCCCGAATTCCCCTTTAATAGTCAAAGGTTTCCATATGACCAACCAGGCATGCATTTTAATTGTGTAATGTTAAAATTCGATTCAGTTTTTCCGTTAACAATAAATACCTTTAGCTTGCTATAATTAGAAACCAAATTTTTAAATAAGTTGAGGTGTGCCATCCAATCACCTAGTCTATGGCCCTCACATCAGTATCTTAACTAGTATAGAAAAATGCCTTGAACTCTCGTAGTGTGCTTTAGGCGCGTTAACTAAAAAAAATTGTCATAGCTACGGGTACAGGTCCTGTTACGTAGTTGTGATACATAATTTCTAAATCCGGGTGTACATTTCATGTGACCCGACATCAATTTCCAATAATGTTAAATAAGATAAACATGTCGTGAACCGCGGGTGCATTTCATGTAGCATGGTTTACAATGTGTCTTCAAACCAATCATGAATTTTCCTAAAAAACATTGAAAGCGTTTGGAAAGTTAAAAATGCACAATAGATTTAAATATATAATTAACCAGATAATTAGGTCAATAATAATAGTTGAGCGACTATGCTAAGACCATGGAACCCGAAAATACCTAACACCTTCTCCAGGATTAACAGAATTCCTTACCCGTATTTTTGTGTTTTGCGGACTGTAAAAACAGAGTCAAACTTCCTCAATTCGAGATTTTAAACCGGTGACTTGGGACACCATAAATTATCCCAAGTGGCGACTCTGAATTTAATATAAATAATCCCTTTTTGATTGTCACTTAAATTGGAAAAAACTCCCATATATCCCTTCCGGGGAGTAGAAAAAGGAGGTGTGACACTAAATACCTCCAGGAACACTAGGAAGGGACGCATAGTGCATGCATAGGATATATTTTAAGGTTGCTAGAATGCTTTAGGCTATGACCAAGGGGAGGGAATTGGGTAATAAGAATATGATGACTTGCGCGCTAAGCCACGTGTAGCCTCTCATTGAGGAGTGATTACAGGGCATTGCATGGGTGTGATCCTATAGGCTAACCAACCTAGGACTCCCCTTTCCCAATTCCCATATGTGTTTAAATTCTCTGAACCTCCTTTACATATACATATGCTGACCAAGTCTCTTTACCTTCGTTATCTGAACTTCCTTGATCATATATGCATGGGGGAAAGCTATTTTATCTGCAAATACTTGCTTGTTTGATAATTGACTAATTCATACAGTTTAAGTTCGGTCGGGACCCACCGTTGTAGACCGCGAGGGGTGCCTAATACCCTCCTCTCAAGGTTATTTCGAACCCTTACCCTAATCTCCGGTAATGCAAACTAGTCACAAGAGTTAATTACTCTAGGTGCCCTAACGCACCATAATACGTTAGGTGGCGACTCTTCAAAATACCCAATTCCCAAAAGGAAACGAGTTGCTCCCCCATGAATGTTGAAACTCGGACTTCCCCGCAATAAGGAAAAAAGGGGGCTCGATGCCACAATATTCGCACATGGTTTAAATCTTCAGTCAAGCAGGTGACTACATGTCACACTTATACAATCTTCCTGTGAGACACACTCCCACGACCTTCCACACCAACTAACGAGTCTGCACATCCATACCCTCGGTCGCACTAATGTTGTAATGCAAATCAAGAATCTGTAACCAGATTGCAAAGCCTCTTTCACAAAACACCGATCTCAGATGACGCCGATTATCATACTGGCTTACTCTAAGCATTCAAGTCCCTTTTTCCTACTCCTCCGAGCTCGTGACATTCTTGCCAACACCGAACTGCAATATCGGTTCCTCACTTTCAATTTTCATACCGCTCACTACACCTAACTTGCCAATATGCGATAGTGTAAGAAATTCATCATAACTCCTGAACCACTAATAGGGTATACACCTCATCATATAGAAACCTTTTACTTAACTCATTTCAGGAGAACCATAGCAGTACACGAGTGATTCCTCTTAATTGCATAATATGCAAATCCTCAAGTAGTGGTCTGAACCACCATAACCATTCCGGGATCTCCCTACACATAACAGGCCATAATATTTGAATACATCTAAATAAAATCAATTACGGCGGCTGTCAAGCCTCACACGTCCGTCACGAATCACATGCATAATTTAATCACACTGAAGGAACTGATCACTACCACCACTATACCAATTCAACCATGGCTAACCAATCTAACTTCTTCCAATTTATCCTTGATTGCCTTAGAAATAATAACAACTCCATTCAACACATAACGCACTCAGTCCACAATCATCGCGAGTGGTCTTGTATCACGAGACCATGCTGTCTCAAATCCCACGAACCATCTCATACCTTCCTTGTGTGCACATTCGCATCCTCAATTGATACACCCATTCCAAGAATTCCTGACGAATCTGAAGTCATTTTCTCTCTTTCCTTCAAATGCTACACTGCAAGTCAAATATTATCATAGAACATTCCATGCCTCTTATCATGCCCCACTACAAAAGCTCGATCCTTAACTATACAACGAACTCAAAATCCTTAGGCACCGCATCTTTAACCTTTGAATTTGCTAGGACCGTTGTTGAGAGTCACCCACTCTGGCTTGGTCTCGAATATAATCTACTCCAACGCTCTGCTGGCACATGAACACCCATCTCAATGAAACACCCGACTGAATGGCTTCCCTTGTAAATCACCTCTGTACGGAGCATAAATCCTAAATCTTTCCAAAGCCCAAACATGAGTCCATAAGTCCAACTATATCACACCTTTATCAATTCCTTTGCTCAACGCACCACCTATGTTCTTTTCCCTGGCTGTGTTAACTCACCATTATGCCGATAACCCAAAACCTTATAAGTAAATAACCATGTAACCCAAACGTAGCCGGTGGGACTCTCCCACTTAGCTTGAAGCCATCATTAAAAACTGTAGAACCCAACAAGATTCTTTCTTCATTGTTGACATGATTTGGCACAACCAACCTACCAAATTCCTCAAAATCTTTCTGTAAAACCCTTTATGAATGCTCTAAATCATCAACAACATTCACATGAACTTTGCCGTATAGCCAATAGAATTCTTCGCAGAAGCTTTGCCAACCATGCGACCGTTGATCTACTCACAGGAAATAACCCATATGTGGAAAGTACATGACGACATCTCCCAACAATGTTGCAATTCACAATTACTACAAAATCTGCATTCCAACCTGAGCCCAAGCTCGTTTGCTAGCTGTACAAGCCCGTTCACTAGTCATGGACATAAACTAAATGTGCGGAAATGTCTTACACTTCAAAGTCATGTTGTATCCTTCTTCATATCAAGAATCTCCTTTCTACCGTATCGAATCTCCCGCCGTATAATAACCGATATTTCAAATCAAGCCCGTGGACCAAATCACTGTCCACCAAAATTCCCAAATCACTCTAAACTTTTCCTCAAGGTGTTTAGTTATCCTGCCGCTGAACCCATATGCTACTCTACCACTCTCCCACTTTGGGAAAACTCCTCTTCTTTAAGCAACAACTCGACTTCCGCTTCTTACACATGGTCTTCTAGGAATTTAACCACTGCATGACACTTCCCACACGTAGTTCCTCATCCTTTGCTGCTCAGCTGATGCCTTAGTTCAGAACCTATCTTGGTAACACTTGAACCAATAGACTGCTATTAACTCTAAACCTTTCCAAAGATCATCTTTCCCGAGCCGTCAATATTAGAAGAATTGATTCAATCCTGAACAACAGTACCCTACAATCTCTGACAGCCACTTCTCCATTATTATCTCACAATATCCTGCTACAAAGGCAGATTTTGAAGATCATAACACCGACAAACTTAGTACATTCAATCAGGACAATCACACCTTATCACATATGAAAATTCCACCACGCTCGGAAATACCAAGTCTTGTAACTCCATCAACCCAATCTGAACATTCTTAGTCGTATTGCTCTTCCTCCGCCGCAAATAAAATACCGAATCTCTGAGTCATGCACTGAGTAAACCCCCCTTCAAGTCATTTGCTTCCCCAACACATAGACAAGCATCCTACCATCACATCAATACTGCATGACAATCTTTCATAAGCATCGTGGAAATTTGTGCTAGCCTCAAAGATCTCAAAAGTACAGCTACTAAGCTGAAACGACAGAACACCTTCCACAAGGCAACGACAATATCTCAAACAACCACGCAGGGAGAAATATCCCGCACCACATTCGTAGTTCCATTACAATTATTCACTCGCCGATTCATGACCAGAACTTCGCGTCGCGTGATATTGAATGGAAAGGAAATAAAGGTATAAGCCTCAAAGGGAATCAAATCGCACGATGAGGAAATCAAGAAGGTAACTGCTCCTAACAACCCTATAGCCACTCGAAGATAAGTAGAGACGTCTCCGTACCGATCTGCGAGACTCTACTAGACTTGCTCATGACTCGTGGGACCTAAGGGAACCTAGTGCTTTGATACCATGTTATCATGACCCAAAATCTATTAAGGGTCGTGATGGCACTGGACACCATTATCAGGCAAGCCAACACTAAATAACTAGTAACTTCTCATTTTAGATATTTCTGAATTTACTTCTTTTATATATTTAAACAATAAGGAATAAGTTCCACTGAATAGATGATAATATCTTTAACAGTTTCAAAGTACGGAATAATCCCATAGACATCCCAGAACCCGATGCCACAAGTGCATGAGCATTATTAAGAAAATCGAATAAAATACAATAACCGTCCGGAATACAAATTGGACAGAAGTAAATACAATACGCTAAAGGAGACTATACTGATTGCGGGTCACCTCGAGAAATGCAACTCACCTCGAGAAATGCAGCTCACCTAGTCCCAGTATCATCCATGCTGCTACGCCCAGCAGGCCACTGGAAATACATGTGCATATGCAACAAAAATGCACAACAAGTGTAGCATGAGTACGAAAACAACGTGTACTAAGTAAGTATCCCGTCTAATCCCGAAGAAGTAGAGACAAGAAGTCGACTTCGATACTTACTGGTGATCCAATAATGGTACACAATAATACAATAAAATCGAGGGTTTTTTATAAAACATGGTTGTAACTCAACAGAATGAAGCAAGTAAACAATTCTTTTATTCATAGGGACGTTTCCAAAGTTTGTTTTCATCAATTATACATTTATTCGGAAGCCAGGGAATGACAATATCAACTTCAATATATTTCAAGCCAAGCAATTCAAGCATGCACAAATCATGCCGAGGTCGTACGACCCGATCCAACAATATAAAAATTTTGCACTGCCAAAGAGTCGAATAGCGCGAACCATAGATGCATCTATTACCCCGCTCGCGAATCATACATGCGACGCGGTCAAATATAAATAAACACATCAAACAATCAATCAAGAATTCATCAGAGAAACAATTACCCAAAGAAATGGCAACTTCTCTTCAACGGTCAAGAAAATGATGTTTAGTTTCTTTAAAACTTCACTTACCAATTCGATACGATTTAAGCAATTTAAATTGTCAATAAGGTTGCAAATATTTCAAATATAGCATTCTTTCAAGTACTAGACTACCCGGACTTAAGCATAATAGTAGCTACGACGGACTATCGTCACCTCGTGCGTACGTAGCCCCCACAAGTAGAAGCACGTATTTAATTATTTTACCTATGGGGATAATTCACTCTTACAAGGTTAGAAAGGAGATTCACCTTGCTTCGAAGTTCCATAACCAACATTTCACGCCCTTCCGAAGACTCAAAGGGATGCAAAATTCTCCAAAACTACCCAATAGTTATGTAAACCCATTAATATGAGATCAATTACTCATTATAATCCAATTTATAACAATTCCTAACCTCGATCAAAAAGTTGACAAAAACACCCTCGGGACCACGTCCCTGGATTTCGAAATTTTTCTAAGATAAATTTTACCCATAACCTCACGAACTCAAGTATATAATTTACTCTCAATTTCATACCCAAAATCGTGGTCAAAATCCCAAAATACAAATTCTAGGTATTTCCACCAAAACTCCAAGTTTCTACCAATTTTCATACTTTAATCCATAAAAATACCACGTATTTAACTCACAAGGGGTGGAATTCACTTACCTCATGTTTGATGATGAAATCCCCTCTTCAAAGGCTCCAAAATCGCCCAACCAACAAGTAAAATGAAGGATAATGGGCCAAACCCCGATTTTTAAAGAACTCACTGCCTCCAACACTTCCGCACATGCGGTCACTTGACTGCTTCTGCTAAGCAGGTGTGGCCCAACTACCGCATCTACGATCCACCCTGAGTCCCCTTCCCGCTTGTGCGCTTCTACTTCTGCAGGTGTAGTCCCGCTTCTGCGGCAACATGACAGCGTCAGCGGTCCTACCCTTCTCCCTACTCAGACGCATCTGCGCCCCTTTGGCTGCTTCTGCGGCTCCGCACTTACGGCCAAGACCTCGCAGGTGCGGTTACACCAGATGATAGCAGGCTTCAACTCTTCCTCCCAACCCCAAATCAATTTGATAACCACCCAGAATCCACCCAAGGCCCTCGGGACCCCGTCCAATCACACCAACCAGTACTATAACATAACGCGAACTTGCTCGAGGCCTCAAATCACATCAAATAATTCTTAAACCATGGATTTCCCTCCAATCTAAGCTTAATGATCTTTAGAATTTCAATCTTCAACATTCGATGCCGAAACCTATCAAATCACGTCCGATTGACCTCAAATTTTGCACACAAGTCATATTTGACATACGGACCTACGCCAACTTCCGGAATCGAAATCCAACCCCAATATCAAAAAGTCTACTTCCAGTCAAACTTCTCAAAAACCTTCAAATTTCCATCTTTAGCCAAAGACTCCAAAATGATCCACGAACCTCCGAATTCACTTCCGATCACGCTCCCAATACCAGAATCACCATATGGAGCTATTCCCAGAGTAGAATCCCAAACGGACATCGATAGCATTGAAATGCACTTCAACCCAAATTTATGAAATTTTTCCAAAAATATTAACTTCCATAATAGGCGAAAAAATGCTCCTAGGTCACCTAAAACTTGATCCGGGCATATGCCCAAGTCCGAAATCATCATACGAACCTGCTGGAACCTTCGAATCCACATTCTGAGGTCGTTTACTCAAAAATCCAACCTTAATCAATTCTTTCAACTTAAAGCTTCTGAAATGAGAATTCTCTTTTCGAATCAACTCCAAACTTCCCGAAATTCAATTTTGATCATGCGTACAAGTCATAATACCTAAAGTGAAGTTGCTCATGTCCTCAAACTGATAAACAACATGTTGGATCTCAAAACGACCGGTCGGGTCATTAGAAAAACCTAGGACCCCTTTACACCTTGTTTCAAACAAAATGTCTATTTGTCTAAGTTACTTTGTTTGCTTATAAGATTAATTCACCTAATTCGAGTTTGGTCGGGACCCACTGTTGTGGACCTCGAGGGGTTCCTAACACCTTCCCCTTAAGGTTATTTCGAGTCCTTACCCAATCTTTGGTAATGCAAACTGGTTTATGAGTTTTTTGCTTTAGGTGCCCTAACGCACCTTAAATCCGTTAGGTGGCGACTCTTCAAAATTCAAATACCTAATTCCCAAAAGGAAATGAGTTGTCCCAAAGAGATGTTGAAACCCGGACTCCGCGAGGAAAAAGGGGACGCGACAGTGATATCATAGTCCTTTAATAGTTCCAACCAACTCATCTGCCTTAAATTGAGATCCTTTTGCTTCAACAAGTACTGCAAACTCTTATGATACATGAACACCTCACATGACATGCCATATAGATAATGCCTCCAAATATTCAGTGCGTGAATAATGGCTGCTAGCTCCAAGTCATGAACTAGATAATTCTTCTCGTGAATCTTCAACTATCGCGAAGCATATGCAATAACCTTGCCACCCTACATCAATAACGCACCAAGTCCAATACGAGATGCATCACAATATACTATATATGGTCCTAAACCTATGGGCAATACCAACACCGGCACCACAGTCAATGAAGTCTTGAGCTTCTGAAAGCTCACCTCACACTCGTCCGACCACCTGAACGAAGCACCCTTCTGGGTCAACCTGGTCATCGGGTCTACTATAGCTTTTACCCCTCCACAAACCGACTGTAATAACCTGCAAAACCCAAAAAACTCCGTATCTCTGTAGCTGATGTGGGCTAGGCTAGTCCTTGACTGCCTTAATCTTCTTACGATCCACCTGAATACACTCTACTGATACAATATGATCTACAAAAGCAACTGAACTCGGCCAAAACTCACATTTTGAAAACTTAACATATAAATGTCTATCTCTCAAAGTCTAAAGAACGATCTGAAGATGTTGCTCATGCTCCTCTCGACTACGGGAGTAGATCAAGATATCATCAATAAAGACAATCACGAAGGAATCTAGCTATATATTAAATACTCGGTTCGTCAAATCCATAAATGTTGTTGGGCATTTTTCAACCCAAATGACATCTCTAGAAACTCATAATGCCCATATTGAGTCTGAAAAGCTATCTTAGGGACATCGGACTAGACTTAATGAAGCCCTTATCAAGCAAATCTTGCAATTGTTCTTCAATTCTTTCAACTATGGCGGGGTCATGCGGTATGGCAAAATAGAAATAGGTTGAGCGCCGGGAGCCAAATTAATACAAAAGTCAATATCCCTGTCGGGTGGCATCCTTGGTCGGTCTGCAAGAAATACCTCTGGAAACACACGAACAACTGGTACAAAATCCATGGAAGGAGCCTCCGCACTGGAATCACGAACATAAGCCAAATAAGCCAAACACCCTTTATCCACCATATGCCAAGCCTTCATATAAGAAATAACCCTACTGGTATAATAACCATGAGTCCCTCTCCATTCCAATCGAGGCAACTCTGACAATGCTAAGGTCGTGGTCTTGGCGTGATAGTCCAATATAGCATGATAAGGTGATAGCCAATCCATACCCAAATTGACATCAAAATCAAACATATCGAGAAGTAAGAGATCTATGCTAGTCTCAAGACCCCTAATAATAACCACACACGAGCGATAGACACGATCTACAATAACAGAATCACCCACTAGTGTGGACACACACACGGGAGCACTCAAAGAATAACGAGGCACAACCAAATATGAAGTAAAGTAAGATGATACATACGAATAAGTAGATCCCCGGTCACATAATACTGAGGCATCCCAACTACAAACTAAAATCGTACATGTGATAACGGCATTGGATGCCTCGGCCTCAAGACTGGCTAGGAAAGCATAACATCGCGGCTGGGCCCCACCACTATGAACTGCATCCCTGGGACAACCTCCTACTAGCTGGTCTCCACCTCTAGCGGTCTGACCTCGACCTCTAACACCTCAACCTCCACCTCTAGTTGTCTGACCCGTACCCTTGCCAGACTGAGAGGGCGGTAGAACACCCAGTGCCGGAACTATGGCAAGAGAACCCTGATATAGAGAATTTCTCGATGCTCGAGGGAAATACCTAGAAATGTGCCTCGGATCGCCAAAAGTATAACAAGACCTCGGCTGCTGAGATTACTGACCCTGACGGCCTGGGTAACCACCCTAAAAACTTTGGAGCGGAGGTGCACAAATTGAAGCTGGTGGTGCACTGTAGGGTAGCTGATCAGAATACCACATATGAGAGCCACGGCCACCTGAAGCACCGTGAGAAGCCTGAAGAGCTAAATGAAACGACCTGGGATGATGGCCTCTATCAAAAGAATCCCTGCCTCCAGACGAGGCACCACCGAACCTACCAGAATGACGAGTCCTCTTGTCGGACCCCTGAGCATTCCCCTAAGCTAAAACATCTCAACTTGCCAGGCCACATTCGCTGCATCCTGGAAAGAAATCTCGCTCCTCGTCTCCTTAGCCATCTGCAATCTGATAGGCTGCACGAGTCCCTCAATAAACCTCCTCAGCCTCTCTCTCTCTCTCTCGGTGGGGATTATAAGAAGAGCATGATGTGCCAAATCAACAAACCTAGTCTCATACTAAGTGACGGTCATAGAACCCTGCTAAAGATGCTTGAATCACATGCGATAGTCCTCTCTCTGAGTGATAGGAAAGAACTTCTCGAGAAATAGCTAAGAGAACCAGTCCCAAGTCAAGGTAGGAGACCCAACTGGTGTAGTCAACACAAAATCATTCCACCATCTCTTGGCAGACCCTATCATCTGGAATACAGCAAAGTCAACCCCATTGGTCTCCACTATTCCCATGTTTCGCAATACCTCATGGTAGTAGTCAAGATAATCCTATGGGTCCTCAGAAGATGCCCCACTGTAATTAACCGAAAAAAAGCTTGGTGAACTTGTCCAATCTCAGAAAAACCTCGAAAGACATAGTGGATCCACCAGCGGCCTGAGCCGCAAGAAACAGTTGAGCTACACCCACTGGCTGAGCTGCTAGAGTTTGAAACTGAGGAGCCATCTGCTCCGGAGTGTGGGTTATGGGAGTATGGGCTCCTTCCCCAGCTTGAGAGACGGCTGGTGCTACAGGAAATGTGCCAGTCTGAGCTACGCTCTCCATAAGGCCTACTAGGCGGACCAAAGCATCTTGAAGTATCGGGGTAGCGATGAACCCCTCTGGAACCTGAGCTGGCCCTACCAAAACGGTCTGGGCTAGAACCTCATCATCAAACTCAACCTGAGGCTCCACACTATCGGTGCTGCTTCTTAAGCTCTAGACTGAGCCCAGACCCTGCCACGGCTTCTAGCACAGCCTCGGGCTCGTCCTCTGCCCCTCGTAGGACCTGCCACTGGGGGCTTGGGCTACTGATCAGCTGATAAAGTAGTACATGTTCTCGCCATCTATTAAAGAACAAGAGTAGAAAGTTCAATTAGCATTATTGAGAAGTCAAATCGCACGACAGTCAAGAATGGACGTGAAGTTTCTCCTAAACTCTGTAGCCTCTGGGGGATAAGCACAAACGTCTGCGTACCGATCCCTCAAACTATACATAGCTGGTTCATGAATTTTGAGACCTAGGCAACCTAGTGCTCTGATACCTGCTTGTCACAACCCGGTTTTCCCACCGTCGTGATCGTGATGGTGCCTAACTTTTAGAATGCTAGGCAAGCCAACAGATAAATATCTAATACACTAATCATTATCCAAAATAGTAAATAAACTTAATTTAAACGAAAACAAGGTAAAAAGGTGCGGAAATTTATAACAACCTAAGCACTAATACACGACTACCCAAAATTTGGTGTCACGATCCACGAGCTTCTAAGAGTTACTACAAATACTGATTTTAAGAAAATATATATGTTTTCAAAATAAAAGAAAACAGGAAGACGAAAGTAAATGGAAGGGGACTCTAGGGTATGCGAACGCCAGCAGATCTACCTTGGGTCTCCTGTGGACTGAAGGCAGCAACCCAACTCTGATCAACGAGGTCTAGTACCAAAATATGCACAGAAAGTGTAGAGTGCAGTATCAGTACAACAAATCCCATGTACTGGTAAGTGCCTAGCCTAACTTCGGTGAAGTAGTGACGAGGCTAGGATACGATAATAACATGAACCTGTGCAATTAAATCATATACTAGAAAATAACAATAGATGAAATCTAGCCGATAATAACGAGAAGGGGGAAAACATGCTGAGGGGAATATCAAATCCTGAAAATAGTCCAGTAAAGAAACACAATAAATATCATGCTTTGTACCAACGAAAGTAACAACATAGCAAACAAGTGCACGACATTACCCATCGTTCTTTTACTCTCATTCTTACGATCAGAAATAATAGAAACGTTACGACATCTGTCACACCTCCTTTTTACCGCTCGATGAGGGGATATAAAGGAGTTTTTCCAATTAAAGTGACATTCATCGAAATGGGATTATTTAATTTAGTTTTCAGATTCGCCACTTGGGATAATTTAAGGTGTCCCAAGTCACCGGTTTATTTAAATCCCAAATCGATGAGTGACTTTATTTAAAAGTCTGCGAAACCAGAAATTATAGGTAAGGAATTGTGTTAACTCGGGAGAAGGTGTTAGGCATTTTCGGGTTCCGTGGTTCTAGCACGGCCGCTTAAATTATTAATAATTGGACTGTTATCTAATTTACTGCATATTTTAAACCTATTGTGCGTTTTTAACTTTATAACCGCTTTTAATTACTTTATGGAATCATTCTTGAACAAGTTACAATTGTAGTACACTTGTTTGTTTGATACATATTGTGAATCATGTCACGGGAATCGTACCCACGATCCACAACATGTTTAATTTATTAAAGTTATTAAAAAGTTATGGCCGGGTCACATAAATGTACCCCCGAATATGGAAATTAGGTATCACAACTACGTCAGGGGAACCGTACCCGTAGCTATGATAATTTTATTATAAACGTGCCTAAAGCAAACTACGACTGTTCAAAAATATTTTTTTTACACTAAGTTATAATATTAATGTGAGGACTATAGATTAGGTGATTCAATTGTGAATGGCACACCTATATTTTTGTTTTTTTTAAAATATTTGCATTTCACTAAAGCAAACTAAGGATGCTCCTATTTAAATCTAATTTGAAATTAGGTATCACAAGTACGCCATGAGAACCATACCTGTAGTTGTAATGATTTAATTGCCTGCCTAAAGCAAACTACGGGAGTTCAAAGCATTTTTTTACATTAATAAAGATATTGATGTAAGGGCCATAGACTATGTGATTGGATGGCACACCTAAACTCATTTAAAGGAAAGATTTATATTCAACTAAAGTGAAATACGAGGTTCATGTTTAATCTAAATCGAAATTCAATTTAAACTACTAATTGCAAGTATGCGTTGGGATAACTCATTAGGACTTTAATTACTTTTGGAAAAATGGGCCAGCGATAGGCCAAATTTTAGATTTGATTAAGGAGATATGATATAGCAGCTGCCTGGGCTCGAAGATGAGCCCAAAAAGAATATATCCTCAAAGATCTTGCCAGGTTCAAATTTGACCATGACTGTCTTATGCTTTGGGGTCCAAGATTAGGCCTAGCAGTTTTTTTAAAAAAACACTTAATATGCTAAAACCATGCTTGGAGTTCAATCTATTCAAACACAAATAACCAAACATTCTTTATCAATATTCTGAACATCAAATATGTCGGATAATCATGCTATGGAATTCAACTCATTAACATGCCTTTAATAACATAGTATTAGCTTGAATTACTTTAAACTATTGGTTAATGATATCAGAATCAATCATGTAGCCATTCCGACCATACATGAAGTTCTAAGATACAATCAGAACATTGATTGACAACTAAACAATTGAACCCTTTTGAAACAAAGTATGGGTTTAGACATCAAAATCCAAAGGGATACCATCGTCCCATATTCTTTAACAAATAAGCAAAGTCCAAACACCCTGAACTCTCTAAATAACACCAAAAAAAAAACTAACCTATTTGAGCATTCAAAGATGAAGGCCCTAACCAAATCATAGGCACAACATAGTAGGTACAAGGGCTTTAAGCAACAGTTAAGCAGGGGATCTAGTTATGCCGAAAAATATCCTCGAGTTATGCTAGGGAGGTCCACGAGTTTGTCGGGAAAGTCATCGGGTTATGACGGAAAAGATCCTCAGGTTATGTCGGGGAGGTCCAAGGGTTATGCTGGGAAAATCATCGGGTTATGCCGGAAAAAGTACTCATGTTATGCCACAGAGGTCCACGGGTTATGCCGAAAAAGTCATCGGGTTATGCCGGAAAAGTTCCTCGAGTTATGCCGGGGAGGTCCGCAGGTTATGCCGGGAAAGTCATCGAGTTATGCCGAAAAAGGTCCTCGGGTTATGACAGGGAGGTCCACAGGTTATGCTGGAAAAGGTCCTCGGGTTATGCCGTGGAGGTCATCGGGTTATGCTGAAAAAGGTCTTTGGGTTATGCCGGGGAGGTCCACGGGTTATGCTGGGAAAGTCATCGGGTTATGCAGGAAAAGGTCCTCAAGTTTTGTTGGGGAGGTCTATGGGTTATGCCGCAAAAGTCATCGGGTTATGCCGGAAAGGTCCTCGGGTTATGCCGGGGATCAACTAGGGAGTGGGACCCTATGTTGGAAAAATATAGCTAGAGATTGGGGATCTTAGGCTACCATGATTTTGAATCTTTCTTCTTCTTTTCTTTTACTTCTTTTCTTTTCATTTTTCATTTTATTTAGGAGAATGAATGAAGAGTTTAAAAAGGGACTTCCCATTTCGGGTCAACTTTACTGTAGAACCGATTTATTTCTGCGTGCCTTGCTTTTATTGCACCTGCTTCTTGCAAGGTTGTTTTGGACTGCAACATGTTTTCCTGTTCTCAAATCAAAGAACAATTTGTTAGTTTGAAACGCTGGTTGGTTTTCTGGCCTTGACTGTTTTGATCAATTGATCTCGGCCCAACTATTTTGATGAAAATCTACATTGCTCGGTGGCTTTCTGGAAATTGGTTTCCTTTCTAAACCCAGGGATCTTGACTTTCCAAAATTCCACATGATTGTTAGCACCGTGTGGGGCTTGTCCTTTTCATCTTATTTTGCCTTTATGGGCACTTGACCTTGGATTTCTTTCCTTTTCAATAATTTTGACCCTGGAGCATCGGCCATCATGGCCAGTCGAGATTGACTTGATGCACCTGCTGAGGCTGGGTGCTTTTCCTTGAATCTTAGCTTTTGTTAAACAGAACCCCGTAAAACCAATCTTGCCATCTTTTCTTTGTATTAGTTTCAGAGGAGGATTAAACTGAAAGGGATTCAAAGAAAAGTAAACAAAGGACAGGATAATGAATTTAAACGAGAAGTGTCCCTTTCGGGAAAAGGAAAGAAGGACTTCTCTAGAGCGCCTGCAGACTTCAATAGACATGGCATGCTTCTTGGACTGGATACCCGATATGCGCAATCATCCATTCTCCTAAAGACGCTTCATAATCCATATCTCAAAACCGAGAAACCTTGCAAGGACTCTTATCAGTACCAATAGTGGTAAGTGATTCCCTTTTTCGATCAATGGCGCCCTTTGCGAGTCTTCACCAACTGACCTCTCTTATTTCTCTTCTCATTGTCACATTATAGTGCTCTTTGCGAGTTTTCACTAACAAGACTCTCTCATTTACAATTTCTCTGCTCACCATCGCCTTACGGTGCCCGTATGGGTTTTTACCAATAAGACTCTCTCATTTTATTTCTCTCATTTAATTGTATCAGATCCAAGTAACCAACATCTTCCTATTTTGATCATCTTCACCGATTGATCAGAAGGACTTGAAAAGAATTTAAGGTAAAAAGAGTTTGGACTAAATTACAAATTTGGAACCTTTCTGGCGAACCGTCGCCGAACCAATATAACTTCTACCCCAGTTTCAACTTTGGAGGGGAACGTGGATTTTTATTTTCGCGTGACTGAACCCTAGAGAGAAGCTACCTACGTATCCTTTCAGAATCAAGTCGAACGTAGTTCAGGGAAACTTTGTTTTTGTTTTTCTTTTTTTTTTTAAATGTTTTCGGGTTCCAAAGAGGGTAATCAAAGAAAGGTAACTGGATCAAAGGGTTAGCAAAGGGTTAAAGTGTTTGGGGTAGCGAGAATAAAAGCCTTCGTCATCCCAATCGGAGAATATCGGTATCGTAAAAGGGTTAAACGTAATACTTTTGACAGCGTCTCCATTGACAGTTGTTTCAGGGTCATTTCCTTCAATGTCTCCCAAGTACAATTCCCCTTCGGCAACAATTTTCTTATAATGTACGGACCCTTCCAGTTTGGAGCAAACTTTCCTTTTGCTTCCTCGTGATGCGGGAGAATAACTCTCAAAATGAGTTGCCCCACTTCAAAGTTCCTAGGATGTACTTTCTTGTTGTAGGCACGAGCCATTCTCTGTTGATACAACTGCCCGTGGCAAACTGCGGCCATCCTCTTTTCATCAATCAGGGTTAACTGTTCTAGACGGGTCTTGACCCACTCATTATCCTCAATCTCCGCCTCAATGATGATTCGAAGAGATGGAATTTCAACTTCTGCGGGTACTACGGCTTCAGTGCCATAAACCAATAGATAGGGTGTTGCTCCAATTGATGTGCGCACAGTTGTGCAATATACCAACATTGCAAACGGTAACTTTTCATGACATTGTCTAGAACTTTGAATCATTTTTCTAAGAATCTTCTTGATGTTCTTGTTCGCTGCTTCAACATCACCATTAGCTTTGGGTCGATAAGGGGTAGAATTACGATGCGTCATCTTAAATTTTTCAGATATCTCCCTCATCAAATGACTATTCAAATTTGCAGCATTATCCGTAATGATAGTTTTGGGAATACCAAAATGACAGATGATGCTGGAGTGCACGAAGTCTACCACCGCTTTCTTGGTGACGGCTTTGAGAGTTACTGCTTCGACCCACTTTGTGAAGTAGTCAATGGCAACTAAGATGAACTTGTGCTCGTCTGAAGCTTTTAGCTCAATTGGCCTAATGACATCCATATCCCAACCAACGAACGGCCACAGTGCTGACATAGGATGCAATTCTAAAGGCGGTGCATGAATCAGATCCCCGTGTACCTGACACTGATGACACTTTTGGAAAAAAACTGAAACAATCATTTTCCATGGTCATCCAGTAATAGCCTGCTTAAAGGATTTTCTTTGCCAGGACTTATCCGCTCATATGGGGTCCGCATACTCCTGCGTGCACTTCATTCATGATTTTTCTGGCCTCTTGGGCATCCACACATCTTAGAAGGTTCATATATGGAGTCCTTTTGTACAAGACTTCTCCGCTCAAGAAGAAGCCACTGCAAGCCTTCTAATGATTCTCTTTTGGTCTCCACTAGCTTGCTTGGGATATTCCTTTGTTTTCAAGAATCTTTTGATATCATGATACCATGGCTGAACATCCGGCTCTATTTTAACGGTGTTGCAATAACCATGTCTTTCTTGAATTTGGATTTCCAGCGGGTCAATATGGACATTGCCCTGATATGGCAGCATCGACGCCAAAGTAGCTAGGGCGTCGGCCAACTCATTATAAAACCGAGGAATGTACCTAAACTCGATGGATTTGAACTGCTTGCTAAGATTTTCAACATGTTGCCTGTATGGAACAAGCTTGACATCCCGAGTTTCCCATTCGCCTTGAGCTTGTCGTATTAATTCTGAATCTCTCATGATTAGAAATTCTTCCACATCCTGATCGATTGCCATGTTCATGCCCGTAATGTAGGCTTCATACTCGACAGTGCTGTTCGTGCCGAACAACCAATGTCGGGCTGTGGCTGGATAGTTCTGACCAGTGGGTGAGATCAAAATTGCCCCAATCCCAACACTTTTTGCATTTATAGCTCTATCGAAGAACATTTTCCAAGAATTAGTGTCTTTCGGAATTACCTCAACTGAATTTACTTCCCCATCCGAAAAGTAGGTACTCAAAGGCTGATATTCATCATCAATAGGATTTTCAGCTAGGTGATCCGCTAAGGCTTGAGCTTTTATTATCGTGCGGGTGACATAGACTATGTCAAATTTGGTGAGCAGGATTTGCCATTTTTCTAACATCCCCGTGGGCATCAGTTTTTGGAATATGTACTTCAAAGGATTCCAACCTGGTTATGAGATAGGTGGTGTAGGCCAATAAGTAATGCCTAAGCTTCTGAGCAACCCAAGTTAAGGCACAACAAGTTCTTTCCAACAAAGTGTACTTGGCTTTATAACTAGTGAACTTCTTGTTCAAGTAGTATATGGCTTGTTCTTTCTTCCCGGTCACATCATGTTGCCTGAGAACATATCCAAAAGAATTCTCCAACACCGTCAAATACAGGATCAAAGGCCTTCCGGGCTCGGGTGGAACCAACACTGGCAGATTCGACATATATTCTTTGATTTTGTCGAAAGCTTCTTGACACTCATCTGTCCATCTAATCACCGCATCTTTCTTCAACAGCTTAAATATGGGCTCGCACGTAGAAGTCAACTGAGCAATGAACTTGCTGATGCAATTCAACCTACCCACCAGACTCAAAACCTCTTTCTTGGTTCTCGGAGGGGGCAAATCCCGAATAGAATTTATTTTTGTTGGGTCTAACTCGATGCATCTTCGGCTGACTACAAACCCCAAAAGTTTCCCAGATGGTACTCCAAATGCACACTTAGCAAGATTCAACTTCAAGTCATACTTACGCAGTCGCTCAAAGAACTTTCTCAAATCTCGCACATGGTCGTCTTGTATCTTGGATTTAATGATCACATCATCCACATACACCTCAATTTCCTGGTGCATCATGTCGTGAAAGATGGCAGTCATAGCCCTCATGTCAGTTTCCCCGACACTCTTCAAACCAAATGGCAAGACTCTATAATAGTAAGTACCCCAGGGTATGGTGAAAGTCGTCTTTTCTGCACCTTCTTCATCCATCAGAACCTAATGATACCTAGCATAACAATCCACAAAATATTGTATCTCATGTTTGGCACAACTGTCAACAAGGATATGGATGTTTGGTAATGGAAAGTTGTCCTTGGGCCTGCTTTGTTCAGATCCCGATAATTAACACACACTCGGGTTTTCCCATCTTTCTTTGGCACTGGGACCACATTAGACAACCATGTGGTGTATCGTACCACTCTGATCACACCCGCTTTCAACTGTTTGGTGACTTCTTCTTTGATCTTGTCACTGATGTTGGTTTTAAACTTTCTCTATTTTTGTTGGACAGGGGGATAATCGGGGTAAGTTGGAAATTTGTGCACCACTAAATCCATACTCAGTCCTGGCATATCATCATTGGATCAGGCAAACACGTCTTTGAATTAGAACAAGAGATGGATCAATGCATCTCTAGTTCTTTCATCAGCGTGAATGCTTATCATGGTTTCCTGGACCTCTTCTGAACTTCCCAGATTAACTGGCTCAGTTTCATTTAAGATTGGCTTAGGCTTATTCTCAAATTGTTCCAGTTCTCGGTTTATTTCCTTAAAATCCTCATCTTCATCATATTCTAGTTCTTGATTCATTATTTCACAGCTAGACACCATGTTAGGATCTGGACATGAAGTCCGCAGACATGTCATGTAATTTAAGTCTGCATTATTAGAACTGAAAGAAGAAATAAGAAAAATTATGAAAAATCAGAAATAATAAAGAAATAGATTCATGGATGATGAAATATTGATTTCATTTAATTGAATTTTAAAGATATGAGGGTTTACATTGGAATTTAAAAGACAATAAACTAAAACATTCCAGTTATACCCTGAAATAACTCGAATTGTAGAAAAAATGGCAAGACTGAAACTACAAGAATTCCCTCCTGACTGGGAATGGAGTAGCCTTCCAATTTTGGCGCTTGGCATTCAGCCCCTCATATTGCACCTCAGCGGTGCTCGAGCCTTCACCTGGCTAAACCATATGAGCCTCATATTAACATCTGCCTTGCTCCACAAATGTCCTTGATTTCCTCGGTCGTAAAGGCCCCATCTTCTTCCTCTATGTATCAAGGCTTGACAAATGTCTTGGAGAGATGCGGGACCGGCTGAGGCAGGGCCCACCTATTCTTTTTACATTCATTAGCCTATGTCACGTCAGCTTCTGTGGCTTGGAAACCCACAACAAAGAATTTCTCACTGGCTGTTAGCATGATGGGTTCTGTGATGCCTTGCAAAGATGCCCCAAGCCCTTTCCCGGGCTTGTACCCGTGCTTGATCATTTTAGTGGCGACCATGATGGACAAATATGAGAAGAAAGTTTGAGGACACGGGGTTCCTTCCTCACACTGATTCGCGACTACAATCTCAAAATCTTGGTAAACTATGTGCTTGCTACCTTCCTTGGCCTCCAGACATGGAACTGATGGGTCCCTATAGATTGATAGCTCATCTTCTCCATGAACCATGATTTCTTGGTCTTTATGTTCAAACTTAACCATCTGGTGGAGGGTAGAAGGTACGGCTCCTGCATCATGGATCCAAGGCCTTCCTAGGAGAAAATTGTAGGAGGTGTCCATGTCTAAAACCTGAAATGTCACTTCAAGATCCATAGGGCCGATAGTTAGGATCAAATCAATCTCCCCTATGGTATCTCTTTTGATACCATCAAAAGCACGTACACAAACATTGTTGGGCCTAATTGTTTCAGTCCCAATTTCCATTCTCTACAAGGTCGAGAACGAGCAGATGTCAACCCTAGATCGCCATCCAACATAACTCTCTTCACGTAGAATCCTTCACATTTAACAGTCAAATGGAGAACTTTGTTGTGGGCAGCCCCTGCCGGAGGCAAGTCATTTTGACTGAATGAGATCCGGTTGACTTCAAAAAATCATTCCGCCATTCTTTCCAGTTGCTCAACTGTGGTCTCAACAGGAACATATGCTTCATTAAGCGTCTTCAACAACACTTTCTGATGCTCATTATAACTTATAAGTAAAGACATAAGTGAGACCTGGGGGGGAGACTTCCGGAGTTGGTCAATATCATACTCCGAGGTTTTCATATTTCAGAAGAAATCCTCTAACTTTCCAGCACTGACTGGCTTTTTAAGTGGAAAATGCTTCTGTTT
The DNA here is from genome assembly GCA_026770625.1 of Nicotiana glauca. NCBI lineage: Eukaryota > Viridiplantae > Streptophyta > Magnoliopsida > Solanales > Solanaceae > Nicotiana > Nicotiana glauca. The sequence goes on from MU684772.1 coordinate 112,961, forward strand.
GGTCTTGTTCAATTCTTCCAAATTGAGGCACTTCCTAGTCGGGTTCATTTCATTAACTTCCCCCATGATTTCTTTTCCTTTGTATGTCACTACTGCTTTGTTGTAGTTCCAAGGGATGGTTGTGGGGTCAATCATGGGCTTCTGTGGTGCGCGGCTGATAACCACGGGCTCAATCAGCCTGGGTGAGATTACCGGTCCCTGCGCCACATATGTCCCCTTTGGTACATACATCTTAGGTCTCTTGATTAGCTTGAACCTTTTGGGAGGACTCAACACAAACTGTTCTTTTCTGGGGGCCCTGGGACATAAAGAACGACATTTTTAGGAGGTACTACCCCTGCTTTGGCTTCCACAGTCTTTTCTATACTTTGAGGAGTGGAGTTGCTTTTATTCTCTTCCTTAGCTGGCTTTACTGCAGCTTTGGGCTTCTTTTCAAAATCAGCAATAGCAATGATAGCCTTCAGAGCTGGGTAAAATTCCCTGTCCTCACAAATTATCCCAATAACTGGCCCGTTATTATGAGATGGCAGTGAGTTATTGGTTACATTGGGGGTCTCCTCATCTCTCAACACTACCCATTTTTGCTCTATCAGGTTCTCGATCGCTCTCTTAAAGGTCCAGCAATCTTCAGTATCGTGCCCTTCTGCCCCTAAATGATAAGCACATCGGGCGCCAGGTCGGTAGGAGAGTGACTCTGGATTTTGCCTATTTGGAGGTACGGGCTGCAACAAACCCATTTGGACTAAGTTAGGGAAAAGGCTAGAGTATGATCCATCGATAGGCGTGAAGTTGTTTCTTCTAGGTGGCTCACGGGCACGTGCACTATATGGAAATTTAGTTTGTAGGGGGACGGGGATTATATGTACCTTGGGGAGGAGGGTTATTTCTAGGAGGTAGAGCTCGGTTTTGGTTAAACTGTTGTTGTGGCCGAGCGTATGGCTGGGCATTCATCACTGCATAAGGCTGAGGAGCATGGCGTAAGCTACATCTTGGTGAAGATAATAATGTTGCGGGGTGTTTGGAGGGGAAGGGAAGTAACATCGAGGTTGACGGGGGTTTCTCAGACTTGAGGCCACCATTGCCACTTCTTCTTTCTTTTTTCTATTTTCTACACCCCCGACCCGCTCTGGATTTCTTGAGAAGTGGCCGTTATAGCTAACTGGCTCAGGATGCGCCCTGTTTTTGAACTATTCTGGGCCATTTCCCCAATCTTAATGGCTTTTGCAAATGGCTTGCCTATAGTGGACATCATGTTCTAGAAGTAACCAGCCTCTTGGGCTTGCAGGAAGATGTTGATCATCTCGGTCTCATCCATCGGCGGTTTTACCCTGGCAGCTTGTTCGCACCACTTGACAGCATATTCTCGGAAGCTCTCCGAAGACTTCTTTTTGAAATTGGACAGAGAATTTCTATCTGGAGCTATGTCCACATTGTACTGTAATTTCCTGACAAAGTCTCGAGCCAAATTATCCCATATGTGCCAGCGAGATATGTCTTGAACCATATACCACTCTGATGCAATTCCGACTAGACTCTCTCCAATGTAAGCTATTAGGAGTTCATCTTTTCTGCCCGCTCCTCTTAATTGATTGCAATACCTCTTGAGGTGGGCTATGTCCATCATATTTCTCAAATTTGGGAGTCTTGAAACTGATGGGCAGATGAACATGCAGTAACAAGCACAAGTCAACGTAGGATACACTTTTCTGGTCAGTCAGGCCTTGTATGTTCTTGAGACTTTGTTCTATGCTTTTCATTTTCTGAGTGATCTCCTCTTGCTCGGGGTTCTTTACAGTTCTCTCTTGTCCCGCGATGAACTCATACTGAGGTTGTTGAGGGTAGGATTTTTTAGAGACATGAGCCGTGTCTGGTAGAAATGGTAGTGTTTGGAAAGTAAAAGATGACGGCTCAAAGCTTGGCCTGGGCAATGTCGGTTGTGCTATGGCCGACCTTGGTGGTGCGGTGAATATGTTAGAAGCCACTCCCCAAATTAATGCCTGGGGTCGAACCTCAGAAGGCGTTTCAACGAAATAGGCTGACATTGTAGGATATCCGAGTGGGTGTTCGGGTAATTTATTAGGATATTGGAGGTTCCACTTGTTCTGGGAATCAGCTTGGGAAAACTAGGTATTGCACTAGGCGTCTCCCTACCGTTAGACCAAGCGTCCCACATTTCCAACATACGAAGACGCAGTGCCCTATTCTCTTCAACAATTGCCGACTCTAACGTTGGGATAACCGACAACGGGTTGTCCTCTGGGATGGGAATTGTTGGTAGATGACTTTCTTACGACATTTCGGCACTTCCCTTGGATCTTGTAAAGTAAGGTGCGAAGCCAGGTTACCACAAAACCAACCACCTTAAAAACAGAACCTGATCTCAACAGCAGACACAACAAACCGGTTAGTTTGAGACAATTAACACATAGGGAATCGCACATTGTGGGATGTGATGCACCAATATAGTTAAATGTGTTTCTTCATGTTTTGCAACAGTTGCGTGTATCATCCCAACTTTTGTTTATCTCCCCGATCTTTCTTTTCTTTTGGCGCTTTTCATTATTTGTTCTCTTTTCTTTGCACTCTCTCATTGTTTTCTTTCTTATTCTTGTTTTCTTTCTTTTTCTTGTTTCTCTTTTTTTTTCCTATTTTTGTCTCTTTTATTTGAGTTATTTAAAACCATGACCGGATCCGATGGGGATTGCCTACGTATCACGACACTGTGTTAATCAGATCATTACGTAGTTCAAGGGATAAATGCAGAAATAAAATAAAGAAACTATTTTGTTTTTTTTTTAAATCTTTTCATTAAAAATAAAAAATTTCTAATTTTGTCTATTACAACGACTCCATCATACCTTTCTAAGAATTGAAAAACTAAAAACAAACTCGAAACAGACTCTAGAAATGGAATCTGAAATATTGAATCAAAAATAAAATCAAGAATACATAAGTGCTTCCAAAACTACTCCAGGGGCCCACGGGGCATCAGTCGATCTCGCCACGGGCCTACATGAAAGATTTCCTTGGAGGCGATCCAGGTCAGCCATTATCTGGCGAACAAAATTCATCAATGCGGCGAAGAAAGTGGATCTAGTCATATCCTCACACTCATGGCATTTCATGATGATGTAGTCGGCAATTGCTCTAACTCTTTCCCTAATGATGCCTTTCTCTTGGAGAAGCATCCAATTTTTTGAGACCTAGCTTCCAGAACTCAGTGTCATGATGGCTTTGACCCCGCAACTATTACATATCCTCTTCTAGCCGAGAAATCAGTGCATAACAATGTTCCCACTCTGCATTAAAGTTCATTGTTTGTTTAGCCATTTCATTCTCAAGGGTAGTTAGCTTTTTCTTCAGGTTTGCGACTTCTCCATCATATTTCCTTTTTAATTGCTTAACAAACTCTGCTCGTCCCTCTGCGTTCTTCGCCAACTATGCCCGGGCTCTTGCCAGACTACCTTCGGATTTTTCCAAATCATTCCCGTACTCACATATTTTCCTCCTAAGACCGTTTATGAGTCTTTCATCTGCTCTACTTCTTACTTGGTTTTCAGCTGCTATTTTCATCTTCTGGATTTGGGCTCGGAGGATTTCATTTTCTTGGGTTAACTTTTTCTTTTCACCCTTATCTACAGCAGCTTGCACATCACTATCAAACTTAAGATCTCTGATTTGACCTTCCAACTTGCTTATGGTGGCCATTCATTTTCTTTTGTTAGCCACTCCCACTGGTCTTGTGATGCTTCAACAAATTCTTGGAGGTGGGGTCTTTTAGCTGGTCTTCCAAAATTAACATTCCTTTTATCCAAGCAAGGTAACCGGATGAGGCTTCACCTTTGGATAAATCACGTACTCGGGTATTTGCCGTCAAATATTAGCACTCATGCCAGATCTAGTGAACCACTGCTTCATGAAATTATCCATCAGAGCGGATCTCGACTGCATGAATGCTAAAGTCTTCGTCCTTGGGGACTATTTGACACCTTACTAGCAGTCTCGAAACCTGGTATGGGGCATAAGGTTCGATACTTCTGAGACCCATCAGGAGGAAGTGGGGACCGGTGGCAGGTATGTATATGATCTCATCAACAGAAAGCCAAGCCAACATCCATTCTATCTGATCTGCAGTGCTGGAGCGAAGGCAAGATATCCAATCTACGACCGCTTTTGGCATTTTGAACCTATCGACCCTTATATCAAACTCCTCTATGCAGCTTTTCCCTGTAGATCTGTAGTTCATGTACCGAGGACGATGACACAGGTGCTCAATCATCCACATTTATAGTAACAAATTCCACCCTTCGAAAAAATCTACTCCGACTTTGCAAACCATGAGAGCTCCGAATATTTCAGATACTACCATAGGTGCGAGGGTGCTTTCGGCATTGGTAAGCAAAGTATTGACGACCGTGGCTATCCGTACATCAATGTTCCTGTCCTTCTTGGGAAACACTAGAGGACCCAAAAATGCCACCATGAAAGCGAAGAATCTATGCTCTTCCCACTTTAGTCGATTTCCTTTACTACAGATTCTGCTCTCCGGGTTTTCAAATCCCCCTATATGTCTGTACCGCTGGTATATAAAGTGTAGAGTGGTAAACTCAGCACCAAATCTGCATAATGGACCCCCTGCTTATTTTTAGCAAATCCATAAACTTGTGAGGGCTGACGGCCCCTGGGGCGACCAGGTATTTATGTCTTAGACCCTCGGTACTCCCAACATAACCGGCTATCTCCTCTAATGTGGGTGTGAGTTTGAAGTCTGAAAAATGCAAAACATTGTGAGCTGGATCCCAAAATGTCACCAGTGCCTTTATTATCTCCCCTAGGCCTGATCTTTAGAAATTCGGTGAGCCCCCCTCCCCCTAAATAATGGTTGACCATATCTCGTCCTTGCTCACCCAAATCTTCCCACCACATGTGTTGTTCCAATGGAATCTTGGTCATGACCTTCATTGGTAAGTATTGACTCATGCTCATTCTGCACATTTAGATTAAGGTTATTGGTTTAAAACAAAGTGAATTTTATTAAAACTGATAAAAAGAGGTTATTTTTGCAAAATTTAAATAAGCACGACTACTTTTGCAAATACGGCCCTTAAGCACTTCGAGAAGGAAGATTTTAGGGTTGTGCTTGCTAGGTGGACAAAAATTGGCAAAGAAACCGCCGGTGGCTATTCTTGCAAAAATGGCCTTCCGGTACCCTATCGGGAGGTTCGTCCTATTTAAACAAAAACGACATCACCCATTTTATTTTTGACAACAAGTGACAAAATTTTCAAAATTTTTGGGTTGTTTTTTGGCAAAAGAGGGGCTGGACCCGTTGAGGGTTGCCTATGTATCCCACATGTGGTGAGAATTAAACCTGCATAGTTCGGTCAGTTTTGACGTAACAGAAAACATGAAGCATCTTGAAACAATTTTCCTTTCTTTCTCTCTCTTTTTTCAAAATTTCGGCAGAGTTTCGGTATATTTTTGGACACTAGATTTTTCAAAAGCAAGTAATTATTTCTCTCATGCCTCAATTTGATTTTTCCAAATTTTCTTCCTATTCTAGAAGCCGGTCAATATGATATCCGAAATAAATAATTGTACAAGTAGCACGTAAAATGCATCAGGATGGTCTTTTGATTTTTTGGTACAACTGTCCTAGACGAACCCAACACCTGTATTGAGTCCCCAAAGTCAAATGCACGTGATGCAAACAAGCGTTCCTACCAGGGATCCGGCATGAGGCTGAGTTATTCTAGGTTTAAAACCTGGGTGTATTGTTCTAGACTTGGTGTACCTGAGCGGACAACTCGAGCCGAAGGGAGCTACGTACTGGGAACCAAAAGGCCATCCGGCTTTGTAACTTGTCCTAACCTCTTACTAAAATAGGGTATGACACTAATAGAAAAGAAGTCACGCCAATGTGTACTTCCCTGAAGATGAGAAGAGAAGGGTTTTGCAGCAATTTATATACAGTTCAAATAATATCAAAGCGGTAAAAAGCAGCATTTAGCACATTAGGCCCAAACATGTAATACAAATTAGAAGATAAATAAAAGCCAAATATAACAGTTATTCTAAGCTCAAATTCTTGAACCCTGAACCGGAAGTTCTGGGTTTTGATCCCTAACAGAATCGCCAGAGCTATCACGCCTGTGTTTTACCGCCCGATGAGGAGATATAAGGGAGTTTTTCCAATTAAAGTGACATTAATTGAAATGGGATTATTTAATTTAGTTTTTAGAGTCGCCACTTGGGATAATTTAGGGTGTCCCAAGTCACCGGTTTATTTTTAATCCCAAATCGAGGAGAATTTTGACTTTATTTAAAAGTCTGCGAAACCAAAAATGCTAAGTAAGAAATTATGTTAACTCAAGAGAAGATGTTATACATTTCCAGATTCCGTGGTTCGAGCACGGTCGCTTAAACTATTAATAGTTGGCCTATTATCTGATTTACTACATGTTTTAAACTTATTGTGCATTTTTAACTCTATAACCGCTTTTTATTACTTTATGGAATTATTCTGGAACAAGTTACAATTTTCGTACACTTGTTTGTTTGATACATATTGCGAATCATGTCATGGGAACCATACCCACGATCCACAACATGTTTAATTTATTAAAGTTATTAGATGTTGTGGCTGGGTCACATAAATGTACCCCCGGATATGGAAATTAGGTATCACAACTATGTCATGGGAACCGTACCCGTAGCTATGATGATTTTATTATAAACGTTCCTAAAGCAAACTATGAATGTTCGAAAATATTTTTTTTACACTAAGTTATAATGTTAATTTGAGGGCCATATGGTAGGTGACTCAATTGTGAATGGCACGCCTCGACTTTTTCAAAAAAAAAATTTGTATTTCACTAAAGCAAACTAAGGATGCTCCTATTTAAATCTAATTTGAAATTAGGTATCACAACTACGCCATGGGAACCATACCCGTAGTTGTAATGATTTAATTGCGTGCCTAAAGCAAACTACGGGAGGTCAAAGCATTTTTCTACATTAATATAGATATTGATGTAAGGGCCATAGACTATGTGATTGGATGGCACACCTCAATTGATTTAAAGGAAACATTTATAGTCAAATTAAGAGAAATATGAGGTTCATGTTTAACCTAAATCGAATTCAATTTAAACTACGAATTGCAAGTATGCGTTGCGATAACTCACTAGGCCTTTACTTACTTTTGGAAAAATGGGCCAGCGATAGGCCAAATTTGTGATTTTATTAAGGAGATATGATATAGCAGCTGCCTGGGCTCGAAGATGAGCCCAAAAAGAATAGATCCTCAAAGATCTTGCCAGGTCCGAATTTGACCATGGATGTCTTATGCTTTGGGGAACAAGATCAGGCCTAGCTATTTTAAATTAAAAAAATCTTTAATATGCTAAAACCATGCTTGGAGTTCAATCTATTCAAACACAAATAACCAGACATTCTTTATCAATATTCCGAACATCAAATATGTTGGATAATCATGCTATGGAATTCAACTCATTAAGGTCCCTTTAATAACACAATATTAGCTTGGATTACATTAAACTATTGGTTAATCATATCAGAATCAATCATGTAGCCATTTCGACCATACATGAAGGTCTAAGATACAATCTGAACACTAATTGACAGCTAAACAATTGAACTTTTTTGAAACAAAGTAGGGGTTTAGACATCAAAATCCAAAGGGATACCATCATCCCATATTCTTTAACAAATAAGCAAAGTCCAAACACCCTGAACTCTCTAAATAACACCAAAAAAAAAACTAACCTATTTGAGCATTCAAAGATGAAGGCCCTAACCAAATCATAGGCACAACATAGTAGGTACAAGGGCTTTAAGCAA
>MU684772.1:121844-145615 GCA_026770625.1 Nicotiana glauca
TTTAAGCAATAGTTAAGTAGGGGATCACAAACAAAAGAACAATGGAATAACTTGAAAGAAACATATAGTAGATAGCTGAAACTTAAAATCTGAACGTGGATTTCATATTACAAACATATCCTTCAAAGAGAAAACAAAGAAAGAATCATGATGGCATTCCAATGGTCATCCAAGGTTTGAAAGGTACCTGGATACAGCAAAGGATAGAATAAAGTAAGAATTTCAGCAAGTGATAAGTAAAAGACAGTAGCAAATCAACAGCAGCACCCAGCTTCAGCTTAATTCATGCTTTGATTTAACAAAAGCAGAGATTCCCAGAAATTACTCAAACTCTTCTCCTCTTTCAAATCAGAATTTTGACCTAATAGAACAGTAGAGCTACCGTTTAGGGTGTTTTTTAGGGTTTGAAATTATGATTGTCTGTGTGAGAATGAATGAGTGCTTTCTTTTTATAGAGTGTACAAAGATGGCATCAAAAGGGAATATTCTAATCTAAATTCTAAAATTTCAGAATAGTACAGCATCTTTGGCAGTTGTGTGTCCTCTTTCCCACCCAATTTCAGCATATTTTGCTAAAAATGAGGGCAGTTGTCCCAAATACTAGAACCTTCTGATATTTACCCAATGTAAAAATCCAATATTACCCCTTTAATTACTAGATATTTTATTTCTAAACCAAATCTGATCCTATTGTGATTTTAAAAATCTATTTAGAGCCTTCTAGAAACAGCTGATTGATTAGGCTTTCCTAAACTTGTCTTAATTTGTAACCCTATGGTATTTACCCTTTATTTCCGAAATTAGATTAAGCTTAGGTGTCAACTCTAAGGTTTGAACCTTATTGAATAATTTTTAGCCAACTAATCCCAAACAATATTGCATCTAACTAAACAACCACTAACAAAATCCAGAATTCTTGATGCAAAGAAAACATAGAAATCATCTTAATTATTTTTAATTAAACAGATTGACCAGACTAAGGCTAAGGTTTTCTAGAGCTAATAAAGGAACAAGTCCGATAAATGGTTAACTAACCTTTGGCACTTGAGTAAAACTATTCTAATTAACCAAAACCGAATGTAAACACATAAACACAATCTAGAAATATGGAGAAGGAAAGAACGGTCATGCAGCTTTTTTCTAAAAATTAAATCGAAATACCTTTAAAGAACAATGCACAGGGAAAAATCTGCTCCTCTCAAGGAATGCTGTGAATAGTAACGCCGTCACTATTCACGTCTCATAACTCCAGCGTCCGGCAAGGTAAGTTCACAATATTGGTGTCAAAAGAAGCGCCTATTCTTTGCACACAATCGCCATATGTTTTTTATCTCAAAATCATCTCGAAATTCTCCAAATCTGAATTTTGGTGCGTCGTTTACTGTAGCAAAATAGAAACTGGGCTGTGTTTCATCTTTTTCTGTTTTACTTTCATCTTGATGGACTGTTGAAGATCCATGGATGCCTCGTCCTCTCCCCAGCCTTTGGCTGTGGGAGAGATAAACTCAAATCTTAACTCAAAACAAACATATGTTGCGCAGCTTCATCCAAAACAAGCTGCCACAGATTCGTCAAAAATCGAGTTGTTCCCTGTTAAACTCGATCATGGAGAACCAACAATAGAATTACCATTGATGAAGTTAATGACTTTACAAGAGAAGGACTGCACCAAGCAGTTGTAATGAAATTCTCATATGGAAAACCTGAGCTACAGGATTTTCGAAAAAAATTTTCGTCGCAATTCGATGTTCAAGGTCACTGCAATATTGGGTTGCTGGAATTTCGTCACATATTGATCAGATTTGACCTTTATACTGATTATGTTATGTTTTTATCAAGATCAACTGGTTATGTCAAGTCAAAAGGTGATGAATTCTTTTTTAGAACATTTCCATGGACGTTAGGATTCAATTCGAAGGATGAAACATCCATGGCAGTCGTGTGGATCTCTTTTCTAGGTTTGCCGCCTAATTTCTTCGCTAAGAGGTCTTTAATGTCTATTGCTTCAGCATTTGGTAAGGGTCTTGCTATGGACAAGGCAACGCAAGAAAGAACACGACCTAGTGCTGCTAGGGTCAAGGTAATTCTTGATTTGCTCGACAAACTTCCTAAGAAGGTTAAGCTACAGATTGTGGACAGAATTTCGTGTAAAATAATTGTGCATCACCAGGAGGTGGTGTATGATAACCTTCCAAAGTATTGCACTTATTGCGAGCATCAAGGACATGACGAAAAGGTGTGTCGAGTTATGAAAGAACAAGCTGGAACAAAGGTGAGGATGGAAGGTGTAACAGATGATGTCAATCTGCCAGTTATAGAGGTGGACAATATAGACCAACTACAAGGGGACGTTAGGGATTTTTGAATGCAAAAAGAGCTGCCCAGCAGTTGGATAATGTTCAAAAGATATTAAAACTCTTGGTGTGCTATCTAATGGAGGACAACAATGTGTTACTGTGATTGAAAAGCTTAGTGGTGAATTAGTTGGGGCTAACGCTGGACAAAAGGGAGATGATGCAGGGATTTCTATTGATAATCGGAAAGAGGTGCAAATGGTTGATTTAACTACTGGTAATAGCCGCCAAGAAATAGAAGTAGGAGCTGGCAAATCAAAACGTCCTATAGCTATAACTGCTACTGCAATGAGTGCACAGAGGTTTGAAGCTACTGCTGATACGTTGAAAATTTCAGCAGATGGACATGTTCGTCAGAGTGATATGGATACGTCAGTTAATATTAATATGCAAGGGGAGTTTTTGAATCAAGCAAACACTGGTTATAATCAACAACAGTTAGCAGGGGCAGGACATATTGTTAGTGCAGTAACAGACTGTTGTGGAAAAAATACAATGCTAGAATCTCCAACTGCTACAGGTGTAAAGAGTGATCACACTCAGACTGTTGCACCAGATTTTGCTCTTGATGGTGAGGATATTCATATCAAGGAAGGTGGTGATCGAGTTGATATGGGCCAGAATGGTAAAGCTCCACATGATATAGATGAAGATGAGGTATAGGTTCAATGCAAAATTAATGGGCAAAGTGCAGACACAGGGGCTTGTAATTTTGGTGATACACAGGTTTTTGGAGGAGCTGGGCAGCTAAAAAATACACAAGGGGAAAACCGAAATACCTTAAAGGCTAATGTTGATCGACCTGAACCTTATTTTTTGGGACAGAATATCGATAATGAGGATCGAGCTGATGCAGCTTTGAAAATTGGGAGGGCTAAAAAACATGCTGATGCTCGAGTTTCTACAGGATTTCTTAAAGCACCTACTGATGGGGAAGCATGTGAAAAAATGGAAAAAGCACCAGTTGGTACACCTGCTACTGTTACATTGAAATTTAATACAGAGCGAGCAATATCGAGGAGTGTTAAGCAGAATGCTGCAGATGATGTCGTTGACAAATCATCAGGTCTTAAGGCTACAATTATGCGAAAGGAATTGGGTGAAGTAAAATCCAAACTTCCAGCTATTGCTTGGAAGTCTACTGCTGTTAAACCAGCTACTATTTCAGGGGACATTTTACCAGCTGCTAAGGATAATGAAAGTGATGCATCAGATTTAAATGATAATGTGATGCCCACGCAAATAATTCCAATGCCTAGTAATAAAAGAGGAGGCCAAGGCAGTGTTGATTCAGCAACTTATTTGGGTGATCGACCAAATGAAGCTAAGAACAAATTGGGAACTGAACTAACGGGCATCCAAGCTCATAGTTCCAATGCATCTACATTGCATTTTTCCAATCCACATGTGGAACAAATCATCAAAAATGCCCAGCACAAATTGGAAAAACAAAATGTAAATGAATTAATAACATACTATCAACTCCTAAAAAATAATATAAAAGGATATATAGAAACAGGAGAAATAGAATATTTAAAATATATAACAAATTGTAAAATAGAGATATTAAAATTAGAATTTACAATAAGAAAATATTATAATTAAGCATGATAAATCAAGAATATTTACCATACTGGATAGAAATCACAGAGAAAATAGAAACTTTAGAACAACAACTAAAATTGACAATTAATATTTATTTAATAACAAAAGATACAGACCATCTGTTAAATATGCAACAAGATATAACAGAAATATTAAACCTAAAACCATTACAGATAGAATACTACAATAAAGTATTTACCACATGAAAATAACCATAAATACAATAAATCCACTAAACAAAAATATAAATATAATTCTATAGAATGGCAGAAAAATATAAGATAACAAATACGTATGATAAAAAAAAAGTATTCAGAATATACTAAACTTATGAAAAACTATGAACAAAAGCTAATTGGAGCTCAATCCGACCCACAAACCCCCCCAAAAAAAAAAGTATTCAGAATATACTAAACTTATGAAAAACTATGAGCAAAAGCTAATCGGAGCTCAATCCGACCCACAAACCCCCCAAAAAACAACCTTTGGTAACTTTGAACACATCAGCATATGGCATCCCCTCTCAATCCTGCGAATCATTTGGTGAACATGGCGGAGAATCTGGGCAACTTATTCTATCCACAGGAAACAACAAGTTTTGGGCTAAACATCGTGAGCAGGAAGAAAATGAAGGCTGGGATAACGAATTACCTGAAGAATTAAATAATTTTGCGGATTCAACAGCGTTGCAAAAATCAGAAATGGCATCAGCTAGCAAAAGCAATTTGAAGCTCATGGCTCCAGTTTTCATTCCAAAAATAGCAACTAATGAAGAGCAGCAACAGAGTACTACAGCAGCAACACCAAAAAATGCTGGGCAGCAGCAGCGCGAACCTTCCACACCCATATTTGAGCAGCAGCAGGTGGTTTATGTGAATCATGGACTGGAAGCAATGCCACCAGTACAACAACAACTGATTGAAAACAAATCCAGCACACACCATTTAAGGTCAACAAGCTCAATGACACCAACAGGAAAGAAGAAGAAGAAAAAGGTGTAGCAGAAGCAGATTGATGCTGCAGCTACTGTACATTGTGAGCAGCTCACTGAGGAACCCATGACCACGCAATCCTTGGTCACCTTGCCAAATAAATTTAGCTGCTCAAATTTAAAAAAGACGCAAGAAGATGGTCTTAAAAAAATGTTTCAATTTGTCAGTCATCATGTGGAAAGAGTTATCAAGGATGAACTTCAAATGCCATTCTTTGAAAATACTAAGACTGGCAAATTAAAGACCAAGTGGGAGGCTCCAGATTTCATTCCAAGTAAGCCTCCTTGTCGCACATGCATTCACTTCCTAGATACACCACCAAACACTGTGGAGGATCACATTGGAACAAGTGAAGCGGGTGCTATCCGGATGAAAATTGCAAAAAGGTTCGACAAGGAAGCAATTGTGAGGCGACTTCCAATGAGAGCTGCCAAACAAAAGCAGGATGCCCCACTTTCGTCAACGAGGTCCAACCGTTCAAAAAAGAAACGATGATTTTTGAATACATTTTAAACAAGGTAGATGAAAACGACAAAGCTTACAAATTGAAGATTTTACAAGTTTGGAAAAAAAGGGACAACAATCAAATGGGTACTACATTTTATTGTACCACTTTATTAGTATCCTCATATGTAATCTCCTCGTAGAGTATGTTATAAACTCTGTGATGATCATAGAATATTTGGTCCTTTCAAGTTTATATTTCTTACATTCTTGTTAGTAGGCGAGGTTGGCAAGCCTCAATAGGATTAGTACGGTAAGGTTAGCCCGGTTTGTGATATGGGTAATAATACCGGTATTATTGTCCCCCTTATTTGTACATTTCCTAATTGATGTATTTTTCTTTTCTGTTATTAATAAAAAACTAGCCCTAGGCACTTTCCTAGTGGATTGCCAAAAAAAAAAAAAAATCCTAATTAATCTAAATCTAATGCAATCGAGACTGAGCTTCCAAATAGTCATATGATTTAGTATGCTTCGATTAACATAAAAAAAAAAGGAACGAACAGACCAGACTAACCAAAGGGAATACAATGTCATTATGCAAACTAGAAGAAAGGGAAGAAATGAACATGAATGGCAGAAGAAACAACATAAAAAAAGATGGAAAAGAAAAAAAATCGCCTAGGGCTCACTTTGGACTGGACTGGCTATGCATTTGACCAATTTTAACGGGCAAAATGGACTTGGACGACCATTAATCAACTGTTCTTGACAAGAACAATTGACTAATGGAAGTCTTAGGTTTAAATACCTAGAAATTGATCAAAAAATAAAAAAGGGAAAGTTAGGCTTTTGTGTGAATCTCATATCCAAGATTCGAAGAGTTTGGTAAGGGTTTGAGGGCAACGGTTTGTGGCTTTGGAAAGGCGAGGGAGAGGTGGTTGCCTGGTGTTAATTTGATAAGGTTTGGAGCACCGGAGCCTCTGTGAGGCGATTTTCGGTGGTTGTCAACGGCGGAGACGGTGAGGGAGCAAAAGGGCGGCTAAGGTTTTGGCTTAGAGGCGGGTTTGAACTGAATGAAGGGGTAGTAGGGGGTCAGACCTAGTTCGGACAGTTATATACTAGTTGGACGACCCGTTCCGAGCCGTTGGATCACAATGATCCAACGGTTATGATGAAGGAAGGCAGAACGAGGTCCTTTGGTTTAAAACATGGGTGGACTGGGTATATTAATTATTTGGGTTTGGATCTGGGTTGATTTGGGAACGGATCTGGGCATAAAATTAGCTAAAATTCAAATTTAAACACTTTTGTACAATTATCCTTTTTATTTCCTTTTTCTTTGTTTTTCTTTTTTTTTCTTTAATTAAAATTCCTAAATTAATCTAAATTATAAAATTAAGCTAATTATAAAATTTATAACAATTACTTGATCCTAAATTAAAATAGAAAGATCACTAATCTAAAATTAAAAGGTAAAAATGTAAAAATGAGCTATTTTTGTGATTTTCATTTTTAACAAAGCAATTAATTAACTAATTAATCCTAAAAATATAAAAACAAAAATCTAAAACAATGCATGGTATTTTTGATATTTTTTATGTTTTTAACAAAATTAAACGTGCACAAAAACCCAAATAATTAATAAAATCCTAAAAAATCCTACAAAATGGCAAATAATTGGAAAAAATCTATTTCCTTGAATTTTATAGGAGTATTTCATATAGGGAAAAAATCACATGCTCACAACATCAAACTTCGTACATTAACTCTCTCATAACATGGCACGGCATCACCCTTCGTGCATTAACACTCACCGAAATGGCACAGCATCACCCTTCGTGCATTTACTCTCAGTGAATATGGCACGACATCACCATTCATGCATTATCACTCACTCAAAAAATATTGCACGGAATCACCCTTCGTGCTTTACACTCTTCCTCACCCAAATAACAGAACAATAACAACCCGGTAAGGGAACCATTAATAACCAACATTGTTTAATTGTTAAATTTCAAAATATAAATTTCAACTTGAGTCATTACTCAACCAATATCTAGTTCCAAGAAAACATGATAAGATTGGTTTAACACGAAAGATAACCAATTTAAGCATGAACAGACGAATAAAGAACACAACAGTCACAAGTATAAGACTCACTCGCATGTTATGACCCGACGATGTGATGAACCTACCCGTTGTCTCATGAGTTATCGCTCCGTTTTCCCCATTTTATGCTTCTTCATGTTTCATTATCAGTAGTTGGTGTGTTGTAGTTGATTTGGATTGGTTTTGGTAGAAAATGAGACACTTAGTCTTTTTTAAGAAGGCTTAAGTTGAAAAAGTCAACCGGACGTTGACTTATGAGTTAGAAGGATCGGATGTTATTTCCGGTGATTTGGTTAGCTTCGGAAGATGATTTGTGACTTAGGAGTGTGATCGGAATTGATTTTAGAGGTCCGGCGTAAAATTAGGATTGAATTGGCGAAGCTAGTATTTTGGCTAATTCCGGTTGATGGGTGAGATTTTGATCCGAGGGACGGAATGGAATTCCGAGAGTTCATGTAGGTTTGTTAGGTGATTTTGGATATATGTGCAAAATTTCAGGTCATTCAGACGTCGTTTGGCCAGGTCTTTGATCGAATGCGTGTTTCAGAAGTTTTTAAAGAACTTAGGCTTGAATCCAATGAGAATTTATGATTTTAGTGTTGTTTGATGTGTTTTGATGGTTGCACCAAGTTTGAATAAGGTATTGCCTCATGTTTGTGTTTTCCTCAGGTGAGTTTCGGATGGTCAATCAGACCATTTTCTATATTTCAAAGTTGCAGATTTTCAGTTTTTATGTTGCAGAGTTTTTGGCCTTCGCGATCGCGGGGGATGTGTCGCGATTGCGTAGAAGAAAAATGGAAGGCAGGCAATTTGTTCATCGCATTCGTGACTGGTGGTTCGCGTTCGCGTAAGGCAAGATGGTAGAGCTCTGCGTTCGCATAGGAGGTTCCGCGTTCGCATATAAGGATTTTGGGGCCTGCGATTTTGCCCTTCGCGATTGCATAAGTCTGGAAATATAGGCATCGTGTTCGCATAAATTTAGCCACGTTGGCATAGCACATTTTTGGGAGCTTGGGAATTTTCTCTTCGCGATCACGTGCATGAGGCCGCGATCGCATAGAAGAAAAATATAGAGCTGGGCAGAATGTTTTAAAAGCTCATTTCCGCGATTTTGGGTCATTTTTCCTCCATGGTTGATCATTTTGAGAGCTTCTTGGTGGAGATTAAAGAGGGAATCAAGGGGAAATCGATTGGAGGTAAGATTTTGATCTCAATACTTATTTTTGTTGTAAAATTCACCTAGAAATTCATGGAAATCAAGCCTAAAATTGATGAACTAGGGCTTGGGATTTTGAGATGTTAAACTTGGATTTGATGGGTCATTTGAGCTCGGATTTGAGAGTTCTTGGTATGTATGAACTCGTGAGGAGATGAGGAATCCATTGATGTTAATTTTCTAATTTTTCGAGAAGTGGGCCCGGGGCTCGGGTTTTCCTAGTTTTGGAATTTTTGCTATTTTTTGATTGGGCATTGTTCCCTTAGCGTATTGTGATGTATTCGCTCTGATTTTGGTTAGACTCGATGCACGTGGAGGACGATTTGAGGGGCAAAGGTGTCGCGAGCTAGAGTTTTTACCGGTTTGAGGTGAGTAATGATTGTAAATGATATCCTGAGGGTTTGAAACCCCGGATTTGCACCCATAGTGCTATATTGAGGTGACTTGCACGCCGGATAGAGAGCGTGGGGTAGAGCACTGTTGGGGATTGTGACTTGGTCTGTCCCGCTTGTTGATTTTACCGCGTAATTGACTGAAACTTATTTGATATTTCATGATTTGGGCTAATTGTCGTATTTGGGCTTCGTGCCAATAATATGAATCATTCAGGGATTGATATCACTGTTTTCGCACCATTTTTGCATATTATTGATCTCGGTCCAAGGTTTTAAATACTGTTTCACAAACTCAGCCATCATTCTAAGATTTGAAAACTTAAACTATATTTTCTTGACGTTTTGAGCTGAGAACTATTATTTTAACATTGCCCAAGTGGCTTATGTGCATTCTGGACTGAGCGTGGATCGGGTTGCGCGCCGCAGCAGTGTTATATGTGTATTTCTTGACAGAGCATGGATCGGGCTGCACGCCGCAGTGGTGTTATATTGATATTGAGGCCGAGGGCCTGGATGGTTATATTGATATTGAGGCCGAGGGCCTGGTTGATGCCACGAGGTGGCTTGATATTGCGCTTGGGCTGTAGGAGTCCCTCCGGAGTCTGTACACACCCTCGGTGAGCGTCGTCGACGTTAAATATATGGATGGCTCGGGCTGCACATCGTAGTGGATACCAGAGTGTACCGTCATATGCATTGCATTGCACTCATGCATTTGTCCCTACCTGTATTATTTGTCATGACATTTCAGCACTCTCATTTCATTGGCTTCCATGCTAATTATTGCACTAATTACCTAATATCCTGGTGTTATTTGTTAACGGAGTGCAATGCCCGAGGGGCTGACTTTTGTGTTGGCTTGTAATACTTGTTTCGCATTCATTTGCTTAACTGTTGGAAAAAGATATTTTCAAAAGAGGTTTTAAACTGAGCCAAGATATTTCTAAAGATTTCACGGTTTCACCGTTTTTCTTAAAGGTTCCACTGTCCGTATATAGCATGATGGCTTGCTTTACATGATTTCTTGCTGCTCAATTATTATTTACTTTTATTACTCACTGAGTTGGAGTACTCACTTTACTCCCTGCACCTCGCGTGCAGATGCAGGTATTGTTCACCTGGTAGCGGATTTTGAGTTGATTGAAGGTATCACTATTGTAGCAGAGCAGAGTGACCGCCAGCTTTCGCGGCACCGGATTTTCTCCTTTGCTTCTAAATTTTATTCTATATATTGTTGGCCCTGTAGTTGTATTTAGACTTCTCTAGATGCTCATGACTTGTGACACCCCGGTCGGGCCGTATTGGGTTGTAATTACATTAATTAATATCATTAATTCATATTCAAACTGTTGTATAACTGATTAACTGCTTTAAAGTGGTGTTCCGAAATGGTCTGGCTGGCCTTGTCGTCACGAGAGGCGTCATCACGACCGAAGCGGGGTTTGGGTCGTGACAAGTTGGTACGAGAGCCTAGGTTACTAGGTCTCATGAGTCATGAGCAGGTTTAGTAGAGTCTCGTGGATCGGTACGGAGACGTCTGTATTTATCCTCGAGAGGATGCAGAACCTTTAGGAAAACTTCACATTATTGAATTCTCATCGTGCGTCCTTGATTCAGCTTGAAATGAAACTCTTGAAATTCCTTCCACGTATTTGTATGCGTATATTAGCGCTCAGTAACAGATGTGCCTTGATGGCTTGTGATTCCCCGATCAAGGGGCAAGATGTAATCTCCGTGAGTTTGATGTTGGGCCAATCTGGAGGACTTGAGGTCGGATCTTGCTGTAACGACCCGGCCGGTTGTTTTTGGAATTTACGCCCCTATCCCCCATTAACTGCTTCCCCTAAGTTTATTTCCGCTATTCTGGTTTGCCGGGATGCTCGGTGTTAGGCTTCGGAGTGTTTTGGGACACTTAGTCCCTAAATGAGAGCTTAAGAGTTGAAAAAGGGTCTGTATTTGGAACAGTGTGAAGACGGCCTCGGAATGGAAATTCGATGGTTCTGTTAGCTCCGTTAGGTGATTTCGGGGTTGGGAGCGTGTTCGGAATGTATTTTGGATGTCCGTAGTTCATTTAGGCTAGAAATGCCGAAAGTTAGAATTTGGAGGTTTCCGTTCCGATAGTGAATTTTTGATCCGAGGGTCGGAATGGGATTTCGGAAGTTGCTGTAGCACCTCATGTCATTTGGGACGTGCGTGCAAAATTTTAGGTCAATCGGACGAGTGTTGGTTAGGTTTCGGATCGAAAGCGTATTTTGGATAAACTTGAAGTTCTTAGGCTTGAATCTTTGATTTAATCGGGTTTCCGGTGTTTTTTTAGATATTTTAAGGATTGGTACAAGTTCGAATAACGCGTTACATGGTATTGGTGTTTTTGGTTGGGGTCCCGGGAGCCCCGGATGATTTCGGATGGTCGACGGGTAGAATTCCTAAAGTGTGCAGCACCTGAACTTCTCATCTTCTGGTATTTCCGCTTCTGTGGCTTGGGAATTGCAGAAGCAACGCCGCATAAGCGGCTTCTTCATCGCATGAGCGGAATTGGGCACCAACTCAGGAAAACAGCAGAAGCGGTCTCCTTTTCGCATAAGCGGAACCGCAAATGCGGTTAATGGTCCGCAGAAGCGTACTCTGGTCACTTTAGTGGAACCGCAAAAGCGGTTGGTTTTTCCACAAAAGCGGAACCGCAAAAGCAGAAATGACTGTTCTGATAAGGGTTTATCCGAGGCTTAATTTTAAAAGTTGGAAAACCAATTGAGAGCTCGGGATAAGGCGATTTTGAGTGGGTTTTGAAGAGAAGATCATTGGGTAACGTTGCTTTGATCCTTTCTAGTTATATTTCATCATTACCTAGTTAAATCAACCATTAGAATTCAAATTCAAGGTCTAAAATTGGGAAAAATGGGTGAAACTTCTTAGACTTAATTATGTGATTTTGAGTAGGCATTTGACCTCCGTTTTGGGAGATTTTTATATGTTTAGACTCGTGAGAGTATGAGGGTTCTGAAAATAAGAAAGTTATTCGATTCCGAGTCGTTGGCCTGAGGGGCGTTTTGGTCATTTTACCTATTTTCGCGCCCTAGCGTTAATTTTAGTAATGAAATCAGTTGTTTGCGATGTTATTTACGTTATGTAATTGGATTGAATAGATTTGGGCCATTCGGAGTCGGATACTCGTGGCAAAGGCATCGTTCCTTAGTTGATTTTTCACCGGTTCGAGGTAAGTGGCTTGTCTAACTTTGTGTGGGGGAACCCTCCCCTTAGGATCTATTACTTGTTATTTTAAATGCCCGGTGCACGAGGTGACGAGCATGTACTTGTGCTAGTTGTTGAAAATCCATTTTACTTAGAGTATTTAACTGTGTTTTCTTGCGAATTTGCCTATTCTAAAATGTCATTTAACCTGTGTTAGCTTAGGATAAGCATGTTTAGCTGACTTACTTGCTTAATTGCTTAAACTGTATTATCTGTCCTTCGTGAAGCATGCTAGACTAGAAATTCTATTAATTTTTCTTACTTAGCATTTTATCTTATTTGAATTGTGTAGTGTTACGAATTGGGACTATGGGACGGCATCCCGATAACTCCCTTTGTATGTGTTTCGTTCTATGACTGAGAATGCGGGATACCAAGAGATCCCTGGCACAGATATGATTATAAATGGGGAGGATACCAGGAGATCCTCGGGATACTAAGAGATCCCTTGTGTAAAAATGGAGGATGCCACGAGATCCCTCGAGTATATGATCAGGATACCAGGAGATCCTCGGGATACCAGGAGATCCCCGATGATAGATATTCGGTGGTGATTTGCACTTCTAGTTATTTACTGTGTTAGTTCTCGGTTACTGTCTTATTTATTATTTTGCTAGATTCTCTCAGTAGATTATATCCATATAGTCTTTCCTTATTCTATTGATTATCATGTTTTTATCTCAGTAGCGCCTCGACCTTTCTCGTCACTACCCGATCAAGGTTAGGCTTGGCACTTACTGAGTACTGCTGTGGTGTACTCATGCCTCTTCTGCGCATGTTTTTCATGTGCAGATCTAGGTACCTCTACGCAGGCGCATTATCAGTAGCTGCAGGGAGCACTTCGGAGACTTGAGGTATATCTGCCGCGTCCGCAGACCGGAGAGTCTCCCTCTCACTCTACCCCTTTAGTTAGTTAGATGCTATTCTGTTCTTCCTTGTTATAGACTTTTCGGATGATTAGAGCAGTGTTATGTATTACTCTTAGCCTGTGTTGCCCGTGGGTTTCCGGGTTTTTGGGATAGTTTCAGATTTAAAGTGTTAAAGTGTATGTGCTAGGCGGAAACTGTACACAATACTCACGTTATTTAGCTTTGATCATAAATTTTGTAAATGTTGTTACTTCCGCACTTTCTGTTAGGCTTACCTAGTCGTGAATACTAGGTGCCGTCATGACGTGTTCACAATTGATGAACTAGGGTCGTGAAAAGTTGGTATCGGAGCACTAGGTTCATAGGAGTCATGGGACACAGGCCGGTTTATTAGAGTCTCGCT
Organism: Nicotiana glauca; assembly: GCA_026770625.1. NCBI lineage: Eukaryota > Viridiplantae > Streptophyta > Magnoliopsida > Solanales > Solanaceae > Nicotiana > Nicotiana glauca. The sequence continues at coordinate 135,484 of MU684772.1, forward strand.
GATCGGTACGGAGACGTCCGTATTTATCTGCGAGAGGCTATGTAACTGTTTAGGAAAATCTTTATTTCTTTTGAATTCCTTGCCGTGCGATATTTTGACATCAATTCTAAACTTCTGTCTTCTATTCTCTCACAGATGGTGAGGACACGTGCTACACGAGAGGACCAGGCACCCGCGCCCCCTGCTGCCGCCGTCAGAGGCTGGGGCCGGGGTAGAGGTCGAGGACGCGCCCGAGGTGCAGCCACAGCACCCGCACGAGATGCCGCTGAGGTACCACCAGCAGATCCAGTTGGAGCACAGGCACCTGGTACACCTACTACATCTACTACTACTCCAGCGCTCCAGGAGACCCTAGCTCAGTTCATGAGCATGTACACTATCTTGGCTCAGGCGGGGTTGCTTCCCCTCGCTGCAGCCACATCTCAGGCCGGGGGAGGGGCCCAGACTCCCGCAGACCGTACTCCTTAGCAGAGAGTGCCGATGGAGCAGGTCCCAGAGGTTATTCCTGTACCACCTGCAGCACCAGTACAACCAGGGGATGGGTCAGCTGTCTCAGAGGATAAGCAGCATAGGCTAGAGAGGTTCAAGAAATATGATCCCCCAGTGTTCAATGGCCTAGCCTCAGATGATGCCTTGGGATTTTTGGAGGAGTTTCATCGTATCCTTCGTACTATAGGCATAGTGGAGTCTAGTGGGGTTTTTTTCACTGCCTTTCAGCTTCGGGGGGCCGCCTATGATTGGTGGCGTACTTATGAGATTGACAGTCCAGTCGCGGCTGCCTCACTGACTTGGACCCAGTTCTCAGACATGTTCATGAGAGAGTTTGTTCCCTAAAGCCTCAGAGATTCTTGGCGCGCAGAGTTTGAGCACTTGCGCCAGGGTGCTATGACAGTTTCAGAGTATGCCATCTGTTATACCAGGTTGGCTAGGCATGCACCGGCTTTGGTTGCCACAGTTCGGGAGAGTGTTCAGAGGTTTATCGAGGGTCTTATTCCGCCCATCCGGTCTAGCATGGCTCGAGAGTTAGAGATGGATATTCCTTACCAGCAGATAGTGAGCATTGCTAGGAGGATTGAGGGTATGCTCGCCAGGGAGCAAGGGGAGAGGGAGGCCAAGAGGTCTTGAGAGTCGGGTCACTACTCTGGTGCCCGTACCTCATCATTCGGTCGTTATGGTAGGGGTTATTCTGGTCGCCCTGTTCATTTAGCCTTGCCAGCAGCCGGTAGTACTCCAGCTCCGCCAGTACCCCAGGAGCCTTATTATGCGCCTCCAATTTCTAGCACGCCTCCTGCGCGGGGTACTTTCAGAGGTCAGTCCAGCAGGCCTAGCTCCAGTCAGTCACAGCCACCGCGTCCTCCCAAAGCTTTCTATGAGTATGGTGATACACGTCATGTGGTGAGGGATTGCCCGAGACTTGGGAGGAATGCACCTCCACAGACTGCTCAGCCACATCGTGCTCCTCAGAATTCTCAAGCTATGGTTCCAGCTCCCACTACTACCCCACCTGCCCAGCCAGCAAGGGGCGGAGGCCGAGGAGATAGAGGCCGCCCTCGTGAGAGGGGTCGGGCCAGATATTATTGCATTCCTGCTCATACTGAGGCGGTTTCCTCCGACTCTGTCATTACAAGTATTATTCTGGTTTGTCACAGAGAGGCATCGGTTCTATTCAATCCAGGCTCTACTTATTCATATGTGTCCTCTTATTTTTCTTCGCATTTGGGTGTGCCTCGGGATTCTTTGAGTGCCCCCGTTTATGTTTCTACTCCTCTGGGAGATTCTCTTATTGTGGACCGCGTGTACCGATCGTGTTTGGTTACTATTCGTGGTTTTGAGACCAGGGCAGATCTATTATTACTCGGTATGGTTGATTTTGACATTATTCTGGGCATGGACTGGTTGTCGCCCCATCATGCTATTCTTGATTGTCACGCCAAGACCGTGACACTGGCTATGCCAGGTGTTCCACGTATTGAGTGGATTGGTACTTTAGATCATACTCCCAGTAGGGTTATTTCCTTCATTAAAGCTCAATGTATGGTTGAGAAGGGATGTGCCGCGTATTTAGCTTATGCGAGAGATGTCAGTGTTAACACCCCTTCTGTTGATCCAGTCCCAGTGGCATGGGATTTCCCCGATGTGCTTCCAGCTGATCTTCCGGGCATGTCGCCCGGTAGAGATATCGATTTTGGCATTAATCTGTTGCCGGGCACTCAGCCCATTTCTATTCCCCCGTATCGCATGGCTCCTCCTGAGTTGAAGGAGTTGAAGGGTCAATTCCGCCAATGGGGTGCCCCTATCTTGTTTGTGAAGAAGAAGGATGGTTCTATGCGTATGTGCATTGATTATCACCAGTTGAACAAAGTTACAGTGAAGAATCGATATCCTTTACCTCGTATTGATGATCTGTTTGACCAGCTTCAGGGGCACAGGTGTTTTCCAAGATTGATTTGCGCTCAGGTTATCATCAGTTGAAGATTCAGGAGCCAGATATCCCAAAGACTACCTTCAGGACTCAGTACGGTTATTACGAGTTCCTTGTTATGTCATTCGGGTTGACTAATGCCCCGGCAGCTTTTATGCATTTGATGCACAGTGTATTCAGGCCATATCTTGACTCATTCGTGATTGTTTGTATTGATGATATTCTTGTATATTCTCGGAGACGGGAGGATCATGAGCAGCACCTGAGGATAGTACTTCAGGCTCTGAGGGAGGAGAGATTATATGCAAAGTTCTCAAAATGTGAGTTCTGGCTGAGTTCTGTGGCATTCCTAGGCCACGTGGTATCGAGTGAGGGCATTCGAGTGGATCCGAGGAAGGTAGAGGCCATGCAGAGTTGGCCCAGGACCTCCTCAGCTACAGAGATTCGCAGTTTCCTCGGCTTGGCGGGTTATTACCGTCGCTTTGTAGAGGGGTTTTCATCGATTGCGGCCCCTATGACTAGATTGACTCAGAAGGGTACCTCATTTCAGTAGACAGCTGAGTGTGAGGCGAGCTTTCAAAAGCTCAAGACAGCTTTGACTTCAGCCCCAATCTTGATGTTGCCTACCGGTTCGGGGTCCTATACAGTTTATTGTGATGCATCACGGGTTGGACTTAGAGCAGTGTTGATGTAGGATGGTAGGGTGATTGCCTACACATCCACACAGTTGAAGGTGCATGAAAAGAACTACCTTGTCCACGATCTTGAGTTAGCTGCTATGGTTCACGCCTTGAAGATCTGGCGTCATTATCTGTATGGGGTGCCTTGTGAGATTTATACTGATCATTGGAGTTTGTAGCACTTGCTTAAGCAGAAGGGCCTGAATATGCGTCAGGGGAGATGGTTAGAGTTGTTAAAGGATTATGATATTACTATTCTTTATCACCCGGGCAAGGCCAATATGGTTGCTGATGCCTTGAGTCGCCGGGCGGAGAGTTTGGGAAGTTTGGCATATCTACCAGCCTCTGAGAGACATATGGCGATGGATGTTCAGGCTTTAGCCAGACAGTTCGTGAGATTGGACCTTTCAGAACCCAGTCGGGTTCTAGCCTGTGTGGTTTCTTGGTCTTCCCTATTTGATCGCATCAGGGAGCGGCAGTTTGATGACCCTCATTTGCTTGTCCTTCAGGACAGAGTTCGGCGTGGTGATGCCATAGATGTTACCATCGGGGATGATGGGGTGTTGAGGATGCAGGGCCGGATTTGTGTGCCCAATATCGATGATCTTCGAGATTTGATTCTACCAGAGGCCCATAGCTCGTGGTATTCTATCCATCTGGGTGCCGCGAAGATGTATCAGGACTTGAGGCAACGCTACTGGTGGAGGCAGATGAAGAAGGATATAGTTGACTACGTGTCTAGATGCCTCAACTGCCAGCAGGTGAAGTATGAGCACCAGCGCCCGGGTCGATTGGTACAGCAGATTGAGATCCCAGAGTGGAAATGGGAGCGTATCACCATGGACTTCATATCTGGACTTCCACAGACCGTGAAGAAGTTTGATTCTATTTGGGTCATTGTGGATCGGCACACCAAGTCCGCTCATTTCATACCTGTGTGTACCACCTACTCATCGAAGCGGTTGGCGGAGATTTATATCAGGGAAATCGTCCAATTGCATGGTATTCCAGTTTCTATCATCTCAGATAGAGGTACTCAGTTTACATCGCGGTTCTGGAGAGCCGTGCAGCAGGACTTAGGCATTCGGGTGGAGTTGAGCACGGCATTTCACCCCCAGACGAACGGACAGTCCGAGCACACTATCCAGATTCTGGAGGACATGCTCCGTGCGTGCGTGATTGAGTTTGGAGGGTCATGGGATCATTTCCTGCCACTGGCGGAGTTTGCTTATAACAACAGTTATCAGTCCAGCATTCAGATGGCGCCGTATGAGGCCTTATATGGTAGGAGGTGCAGATCTCTGGTGGGTTGGTTTGAGCCGCGTGAGGCCAGGCTATTGGGCACAGAGATGGTTCAGGATGCGATGGAGAAGGTTAAAGTGATTCAGGACAAACTCCGTGCAGCCCAGTCCAGACAGAAGAGTTGCACGGACAAGAAGGTTCGTGATATGGCATATATGGTTGGCGAGCGAGTTCTTCTTCGGGTCTCGCCTATGAAGGGCGTTATGAGGTTTGGAAAGAAAGGGAAGCTGAGTCCGAGATTTATTGGGCCTTTTGAGATTTTGAGGCGAGTTGGGGAGGTTGCTTATGAGCTTGCCTTACCTCCCACCCTAGCCAGAGTTCATCCGGTATTTCATGTTTCGATGCTCCGGAGATATCACGGTGATCCGTCGCACATGTTGGATTTCAGTTCAGTCCAGTTGGACAAGGATCTATCCTATGTTGAGGAGCCAGTGGCTATTTTGGACAGACAGATCAGAAATTTGAGGTCAAAGAACATTGCTTCAGTGAAGGTCCAGTGGCGGGGTCAGCTGGCCAAGGAGGCGACTTGGGGGACCAAGCAGGATATGCGCAGCCAGTACCCTCATCTCTTTGCTACTTCAGGTATGTTCTCTATGCTCGTTCGAGTACGAACGAATGTTTAAGTGTAGGAGGATGTAACGACCCGACCGGTCGTTTTTGGAATTTACACCCCGATCCCCCATTAACTGCTTCCCCTAAGTTCATTTCTGCTATTCTGGTTTGCCGGGACGTTTGGTGTTAGGATTCAGAGTGTCCTTCAGAGTGTTTTGGGACACTTAGTCCCTAAATGAGAACTTAAGAGTTGAAAAAGGGTCAGTATTTGAAACAGTGTGAAAACAGCCTCGAAATGGAAATCCGATGGTTCCGTTAGCTCCGTTAGGTGATTTAGGGGTTGGGAGCGTGTTCGGAATTTATTTTGGATGTCCGTAGTTCATTTAGGCTAGAAATGCCGAAAGTTAGAATTTGGAGGTTTTCGGTCCGATAGTGAATTTTCGATCTGAGGGTCGGAACGGGATTTCGGAAGTTGTTGTAGCACCGTCATGTCATTTGGGACATGCGTGCAAAATTTTAGGTCTATCGGACGAGTGTTGGTTAGGTTTCGGATCGAAAGCGTATTTTGGATGAACTTGAAGTTCTTAGGCTTGAATCTTTGATTTAATCGAGTTTCCAGTGTTGTTTTAGATGTTTTAAGGATTGGTACAAGTTCGAATAAGGCGTTAGATGGTATTGGTGTTTTTGGTTGGGGTCCCGGGGGCCCCGGGATGATTTCGGATGGTCGACGGGTAGAATTCCTGAAGTGTGCAGCAGCTGAACTTCTCATCTTCTGGTACTTCCGCTTCTGCGGCTTGGGAACCGCAGAAGCGGCGCCGCATAAGCGGCTTCTTCATCGCATAAGCGGAATTGGGCACCACCTCAGGAAAACCGCAGAAGCGGTCTCCTTTTCGCATAAGCGGAACCGCAAATGCGGTTAATGGTCCGCAGAAGCGTACTCTGGTCACTTTAGTGGAACCGCAAAACCGGGACCGCAGAAGCGGTCCCTACGCCGCAAAAGCGAAAATGACTATTCTGATAAGGGTTTATCCGAGGCTTCATTTCAAAAGTTGGAAAATCAATTGAGAGCTCGGGAGAAGGCGATTTGAGTGGGTTTTGAAGAGAAGATCATTGGGTAACGTTGCTTTGATCCTTTCTAGTTATATTTCATCATTACCTAGTTAAATCAACCATTAGAATTCAAATTCAAGGTCTAAAATTGGGAAAAAATGGGTGAAACTTCTTAGACTTAATTATGTGATTTTGAGTGGGCATTTGACGTTCGATTTGGGAGATTTTTATATGGTTAGACTCGTGAGAGTACGAGGGTTCTGAAAATGCAAAAGTTATTCAATTCCGAGCCTTTGGCCTGAGGGGTATTTTGGTTATTTTACCTATTTTCGCGCCCTAGCTTTAATTTTAATAATGAAATCAGTTGTTTGCGATGTTATTTACGTTACGTAATTGGATTGAATAGATTTGGGTCATTCGGAGTCGGATACTCGTGGCAAAGGCATCGTTCCTTAGTTGATTTTGCACCGGTTCGAGGTAAGTGGCTTGTCTAACTTTGTGTGGGGGACCCCTCCCCTTAGGATCTATTACCTGTTATTTTAAATGTCCGGTACCTAAGGTGACGAGTGTGTACTTGTGCTAGTTGTTGAAAATAAGTTTTACTTAGAGTATTTAACTGTGTTTTCTTGCGAATTTGCCTATTCTAAAATGCCATTTACTGTGTTAGCTTAGGATAAGCATGTTTAGCTGACTTACCTGCTTAATTGCTTAAACTATATTATCTGTCCTTCGTGAAGCATGCTAGACTAGAAATTATATTAATTGTTCTTAATTAGCATTTTATCTTATTTTAATTGTGTGGTGTTACGAATTGGGACTACGGGATAGCATCCCGATAACTCCCTTTGTATGTGTTTCGTTATATGACTGAGAGTGCGGGATACCAAGAGATCCCTGGCTCAGATATGATTATAAAAGGGGAGGATACCAGGAGATCCTCGGGATACTAAGAGATCCCTTGTATAAAAATGGAGGATACCAGGAGATCCTCGGGATACTAGGAGATACCTCGAGTATATGATGAGGATACCAGGAGATCCTCGGGATACCGGGACATCCCCGATGATAGATATTTGGTGGTGATTTGCACTTTTAGTTATTTACTATGTTAGTTCTCGGTTATTGTCTTATTTATTATTTTGCTAGATTCTCTCAGTAGATTATATCCATATGGTCTTTCCTTATTCTATTGATTATCATGTTTTTATCTCAGTAGGGCCTCGACCTTCCTCGTCACTACCCGACCGAGGTTAGGCTTGGCACTTACTGAGTACCGCTGTGGTGTACTCACGCCTCTTCTGCGCATGTATTTCATGTGCAGATCCAGGTACCTCTACGCAGGCGCATTATCAGTAGCTACAGGGAGAATTTCGGAGACTTGAGGTATATCTGCCGCGTCCGCAGACTGGAGAGTCTCCCTCTCACTCTACCCCTTTAGTTAGTTAGATGCTATTCTGTTCTTCCTTGTTATAGACTTTCCGGATGATTAGAGCAGTGTTATGTATTACTCTTAGCCTGTGTTGCCCGTGGGTTTCCGGGACTTTGGGATAGTTTCAGAATTTAAAATGTTAAAGTGTATGTGCCAGGCGGCAACTGTATACATTACTCACATTATTTAGCTTTGATCATAAGTTTCGTAAATGTTGTTACTTCTGAAATTTGTGTTAGGCTTACCTAGTCGTGAAGACTAGGTGCCGTCATGACGTGTTCACAATTGGTGAACTAGGGTCATGACACTTGCCTATGGCTTGAGCACTGAGGTGCTGATCGTGTGAGCAAGTGTTTTGATCTTATATGTTCGGTATTGTCCCTATTAGCGGGAATAGCGGTTTGGTATTCATATGATGAGTATGCTAGTACTGAGAGATGTATTTATATGACTTGGTAGTGACGAATAAGTCTGCTGGATAATAGATGAACTGTTAAGTGATTCGATTCCTATTGTGATTTGATGTGTAACCCGAATATGTGCGCGTGAAGAATATTTTTGTGTCTCCTAGTTGGGCAGTAAAGTGCATTACATATGGAGGAATGAGTTCAGACCTAGGAAGAACTATGTAATGTGTATGACGGTGGAAGGTATGCTGAAATACTAAATTGAGGCGAAGCAGGTAGGATATCTCCTGCGGAGTGTTCTTAAGTGGTATGATCCTTATGTGTAAGTTAGAGGATCTCATGTGTAATTGAAGGGTACTTGTTGAAATTCAAAAATTCGGGTCGCTTAAGAGAGTGGACTCAACTGATGTAGAGATGGATGCGAGATGTGTAGAGGATTACAGTACTAGATGATCTGTGCTTTCACAAACTTGTAAATGATTTGAGTTTAATATCACTATGGTCTTGTGGCATCATTAGAGTAAAAGTGTTATGAGTTGTGAGTCTGTCTTGATATATGGCTTCGAGCCAAGTTGGGGAGTTTTCCATTGATTAGCTAATTATACGGTCATGCGCTATGTTGGTTCCGGTTCGAGGCATGCTGGCGAATCAAATCTGGTTGCAAAAAAAAATTGAGCCGAGGATGGCACGAGTGAAGCAAAAGTTTGACAAAGGTTATATGGTGCCTCGTAGATGTGTAAGATCAGAGGATGTCTTAAGTTGTTATTGGTACGAATGTTCGGTGCATGGAGCAGGAAGATATTTGTTTGTATTGGGATGAGGATTTCTTTTTTGCATTATCGGAGTGCCAATAAGGCATGAGTGACTCTGTTCGTTGAGTCAGGTAACTTGCAGTTTGAATAAGAGAGAATGACTTTCGATAATGGTTCTAATGTGTTCAAGATTCTACATGTGACAATCAGGTGTCTCAAGGCTGCGTATGAGGTTAGAGACTGTGTTTTCATTATAAAATGTCAAGACTTGTGGTATTTTATGCTAATTATGGGATTCTATGTATAAGTATCCGGAAAGTAAAGGTAACGAATTTGATTCGCAGGAAGTTCTTCAGAGTAAAGTATTCTGGAATGTGGTGTTTCTGGAAATGTTTGAGAGAGTGTTCAGTGGCTCATGGGTTTGAGACAGTGTGGTCTTATGCTTAGGTCTCGTGTGGTGAGCCTGGGTAGAGGCATTGCGGTGCTACAGCAAGAGGAGATATCAAGTTGAAAATGAACCAGAAGGAAATCTAGATAAATGAAGTAGCTTGTTAGTGGACCGAATTGGTATGGTAAGGATATGATTAATTCTTCGTATGTGTTTAAGGTAATGAGACTTTACAGGCATTGTGCAGCAAAGTTCTTTAGTTCTGACAGCTTGCTTAGCTCGGTTTGAATAGAAGGATTCAGTCCTGGCAGTTTAGCTCGTGCAAATGGAATTAGGAGAGAGTTCTTGTTGGGTTTTACCGTGGTTTGGAGATGTATATATCTTTCTATGGGCATGCGAAGCATGGGATGTGTAATGATTTCCTTCCAAATAGGATCAGTGGAAGTTCTTGGCTGGATGAGTTACAGTTCAGTTATGAAAAGAAGTTCATAAAATTCTTAGGCAACGGGTAGCCTCAGGTAATCAAGGAAATGGTACTGCTAATTGAAAGTGATTTGACTGTCACACCTCCTTTTTCACGTTACACCACCGGAAGGGTATAAAGGAGTTTTTTCCAATTTAAGGACAATCGGAACGGGATTAGTTATTTAAGTTTTTCAGAGTCGCCACTTGAGAATATAATGGTGTCCCAAGTCACCAGTTTAATCCCGAACCGAGGAAAGTTTGACTTTGTTACAGTCTGCGAACTAGAAATCCAGATAAGGAATTCTGTTAACCCAGGAGAAGGTATTAGGCACTCCCGAATTCCGTAGTTCTAGCACGGTCGCTCAACTGTTGAATTTGATTTTATCTAATTCCAGTTGTATGTTGTTAACCTTGTATATTAATGTTCCGCTTTTTATTTTTAAAGAATTACAACGTCGTGAAAATGCATTCTTTAACCACACCGTACTAGTTCGCCTGTGGCTTTGGATACATTTCGACTTCGTTGGGAGTGGGATTTGGGTCACATAAATGTGCACCTGTTCATGAGAATGTATATTAAAATAGTGCCTAACGGTGTATATTTCTTTGGGAAAAATCGTGGAATTAGCTAAACGATCATTCCGATATCTAAATTATTGTAGTTGTTATTTGAGGACCCCGTTTG